>CAUYLG010032580.1:0-27641 GCA_963573385.1 Cacajao melanocephalus | reverse complement strand
TTTCTCCACATCCTCTCCAGCATCTGTTGTCTCCTGATTTTTTAATGATCGCCATCCTAAATGGTGTGAGATGGTATCTCAATGTTGTTTTGATTTGCATTTCTCTAATAACCAGTGATGATGAGTTTTTTTCATATTTTTGTTAGCTGCGTAATGTCTTCTTTTAAAAAGTGTCTGTCCATATCCTTCACCCACTTTTTGATGGGGTTGTTTGCTTTTTTCTTGTAAATTTGTTTAAGTTCTTTGTAGTTCTGGGTATTAGCCCTTTGTCAGATGGGTAGATTGCAAAAATTTTTTCCCATTCTGTTGGTTGCTGGTTCACTCTAATGATTGTTTCTTTTGCTGTGCAGAAGTTCTTAAGTTTAATTAGATCCCATTTGTCTATTTTGGCTTTTGTTGCCATTGCTTTTGGTATTTTAGTCATGAAGTCCTTGCCTATGCCTATGTCCTGAATGGTATTGCCTCGGTTTTCTTCCTGAGTTTTTGTGGTGTTAGGTCTTATGTTTAAATCTTTAATCCATCTGGAATTAATTTTAGTGTAAGATGTAAGGAAGGAATCCAGCTTTAGCTTTCTGCATATGGCTAGCCAGTTTTCCCAATACCATTTATTAAACACGGAATCCTCTCCTCATTGCTTGTTGTTGTCAGGTTTGTCAAAGTTTGGGTGGTTGTAGATGTGTGGCAGTATTTCTGAGGCCTCTGTTCTGTTTCATTGGTCTATATCTCTGTTTTGGTACCAGTACCATGCTGTTTTGATTACTGTCCGTTGTAGCATAGTTTGAAGTTTGAAGTCCGGTAATGTTTTGCCTCTAGCATTTTTTTTTTTTTTTTTTTTTTTTTTTGCTTAGGATTGTCTTGGCTATTCAGGCTCCTTTTTGGTTCCAGTAATAGACAAATGGAGAGTCAAACCATAAGTGAACTCCCATTAACAATTGCTACAAAGAGAATAATACACCTAGGAATAAAACTAACAAAGGATGTGAAAGATCTCTTCAAGGATAACTACACCACTATCAAGGAAATAAGGGAAGACACAAACAGATGGAAAATCATTCCATGCTCATGGTTAGGAAGAATCAATATTTTGAAAATGGCCACACTGCCCAAGGTAATTTATAGATTCAATGCTATCCTTATCAAGCTACCATTGACTTTCCTCACAGAATTGGAAAAAAAACACCTTAAACTTCATACAGAGTTTGTGTTTCTAATTTTATAGGTGTTTCTTTATTTAAGGGGTAGAATAATCATTAGGTATTCTGGAAAAAGAGAGGATTTCAGGAACTCCCATTTACCTCCCCCTTTCCTCTGATTTGGATTTGCCCAGAAGAGTCATGGACACGTCACTCTGACCAGAGTTTTGACTGTTTTCTCTCCCTTATTTTGGATTTTCTGTTATCCCATGGTTTCTTTGCTAAGTTCCTGTTTTAGTTTTTATTTGGGTTTTTCTGTCTTCCTGAGACTACCCAGTGCTATTCCTCTCTCAGTATCTGACTTTTGTATATGAACCCAACTTGTAACATTTCTATAATAGTTCCTTTTTTTTTTTTTAAGTATTCACTGGGATTTTCTACATAGACAACATGTCAGCTACAAACAAATACAGTTTACTTTTTCCTTCCATTCTTAATACATTTTATTTCCTTTTCTTATTTTATTATACTAGCTAAGACATCCAGAACAATGCTTAATAAAAGAGGTGAGAATAGGTAATCCTATTTTTTTCCTGATTTTAGAAAGAAAGCATTTACTTTGTCACAATTAAGTGTGATGCTAGCTGCATGTTTTCTGCAAATGTTATCAAGTTGAAAAAGTGCCTCTTACTCCTTGTTTGCTGAGAGTTTTTGTTGGGGATTGGTGTTGGATTTTGCAGAATGTGTTTTTGATATCAATTATAGAATCACACAAATTTTTTTCTTTAGCCTGTGGGTGTGGTGGATTATAGTTATTAGCTTTTGAAAGGTGAACCAACCTTGCATATCTGGAATACATGTCACTTGATTGTGGAGTATAATTCTTTTTTATACACTGTTGGATTTAATTTGATAATATATTGTTGAGAAATTTTGCATCACATTCATGGGAAATACTGACCCATAATTTTTCTTTTTTGTATTGTGTTTACCTGAGTTGGCTGTCAGAGTAATGCTGGTCTCATAGAATAATTTAGGAAAAATGTTTCTTCTGCTCTACTTTGGGAAAATATTGCAGAGAATTGGCATTGTTTCTTCCTGAAATGTTTAAGAATTTACTAATAAAAGCCTCTGGGCTGCAATCTTTCTTTTTGGAGGTTACATAATCACTGATTCAATTTTAAAAATAGATATAGGTCTGTTCAGACTGTTTATTTATCCTTGCATGAATTTTGGTCTTTTTGCTTGTTTGTTTGTTTGGTTTTGAGACGGAGTCTCGCTCTGTCACCAGGCTAGAGTGCAGTGGCACAATCTCAGCTCACTACAACCTCCACCTCCCAGGTTCACACTATTCTCCTGCCTCAGCCTCCCAAGTAGCTGGGACTACAGGCATATGCCAGCATACCCAGCTTATTTTTGTATTTTTAGTACAGACATGGTTTCATCATGTTGGCCAGGATGGTCTTGATCTCTTGACCTCATGATCCACCCACCTTGGCCTCCCAAGGTGCTGAGATTACAGGCATAAGCCACTGCACTTGGCCGAGTTTTGGTCTTTTAAGGAATTGGTTTATTTCACATAAGTCTTCAAATTTGTGGGTATAAGTTTGTTCCAGCATTACTTTATTATCCTTTTAATGTCCATGAGATTGGCAGGGATAACCCCTCCTTCATCTGATATTGGTAACTTGTGTCATATCAATTTTCTTTTTTTGTTATCTTGGCTACAGATTGATCAGTTACTTATCTTTTTAAAGAATGCACTTTTAGTTTAACTGATTTTTCTGTATTTATTTCTTAATTTTAATTCATTGATTTATGCTAAAATCTTTCTTATTTCTTTTCTTTGGGCTTACATTTTGATTTTTTTTCTGCTTTTCTAAGGTGGAAACTTAGATTATTAATTTAAATATTTCTTCTTTTCTAATATATGCATTTAATACTATTCATTTCCCTCTAAACATTGCTTTTGCTGCATTACACCAAATTTGATACATTGTATTCCCTTTAAATGTGTTACTTATATTAAAACATTAAATTTATTCTGTGATTTATTCTTTGAGCCATGTGTTATTTAGAAATGCTTTCTTTAAATTTCAAATATTTGGGCATTTTCCAGTTCTTTTTTTTTTTTTTTTTTTTTTGAGACAGGGTCTTGCTCCGTCACCCAGGCTGGAGTGCAGTGGCATAATCATGATTTGCTGCAGCCTCAACCTCCCATGCTCACGTGATCTTCCCAGTTCAGTCTCTCAAGAAAGTGGGATCACAGATGTGCTCCATCATGCCTGGCTAATTTTTTATTTTCTGTGGAGATGGAGGCTCCCTATGTTGCCAAAGCTGATTTAGAACTCCTGGGCTCAAGTGATTCTCCTAACTCGGCGTCTCAAAGTTTTGGGATTACATGTATGAGCCACTGCACCTGGCTTCAGCTATGTTTATCTTATTGATTACTAGTTGAATTCCACTGTAGTCTGAAGACACACATTGTATGATTTCTACTCTTTTTAGTCTGCTAAGGTATATTTTCTGGTCTATAATGTGGTCTATCATGGAGAACATTCCATGTGAGCTTGAGAAGAATGTGTATTCTACTGTTGTTCAATAAATGTCAATTAGAACCAGTTGATTGATTGTGCTGTACAGGTACACAATATTCTAATGATTTTCTGTTTTCTTGATCTATCAATCAATGACAGACTAATGTTGAAATCTCCAACTATCTATCTAACTCATTCTGATGTAATTTTTTGAAAGGATTTAAGGTCTGTGTCTGGATTCTTTCTTTCTTTCTCTATTTCTTTCTTTCTTTCTTTTCTTTTGTTTTCTCTCTCTTTTTTTTTTTTTTTTTGGCTGGTGGATGACCAGTTCTAGCATCATTTGTTTACTCCATTGTATTGCCTTTGATCCTTTGTCAAAGATCAGTTGACTATATTTCTGTTGATCTATTTCTGAGCTCTCTATTCTAGTTCATTGATCTATGTGTTTAGCCTGTTGCCAATATCACAATGTCTTGATTATTATAGCTTTATAAGTCTTGAAGTCTAGTAGTGTTAATCCTCCAACTTTATTCTTCTCCTTCAATACTGCATTGGCTATTCTATATGATTTGCCTCTTCATATAAACTTTAGAATCAGTTTGTTGCTATTAATAAAATAAAATTCTGGGATTTTTATTGACATTGCATTGAATCTATAGATTAAGTTGGAAGAACTGACATCTTGACAATATTGAAACTTCTTATGCATAAATGTGAAGTATCTCTCCAATTATTTAGTTTTTAAATTTCTTTTATCAGAGTGTTGTAGTTTTCCCCGTATAGATTTTATATGTATTTTGTTAGATTTATCTTCAGATTTTCAGGTGTTCCTTTGCTCTGTGACTGCATGTCTCTGGTCGGTCCAAGAAAAGCCATTGACTTTCAGTTTACCCAGCTTTTTCTTGTGTTAAGGATAGGAGTATTGACTTTCAAAGTCTTCACATGTTGGGACTGAATCTGAAAATTCCCAATTATTTGTGTATTGAAAATACACAAATTTAGTTTTAATATTATTAAAACTAAAGCAAAATAAATATACAGAGAGGTAAATCAAGGAAGCATGGGTTGAGCATAAGTTCTGGGAACTTCAAGTAGTTTGATGTGCTCTAGATCATAGTATACATGTGAAAGAGGCTACATATGTGTATTCGTCCATTCTTACACTGCTATAAAGATACTACCTGAGACTGAGTAACTCATATAGAAAGGAGGTTTAAATGACTCACAGTTCCACATGGCTGGGGAGGTCTCAGGAAACTTACTATCATGGTGGAAGACAAAGGGGAAGCAAGGCACATCTTACATGGTGGCAGGTGAGAGAAAGAAAGCAGGGAAACAGCCACTTTTAAACCATCAGATCTTGTGAGAACTTCTTCACTATCACAAGAACAGCATGAAGGAAACCACCTCTATGACCCAATCACCTTTCACCGGATCCCTCACTTAACATGTGGGTATTACAATTCTAGATGAGATTTGGGTGGGGACACAAAGCCAAACCATATCAATATGGTTTGATGAAACTAGTTGGACAGGGATTAGAACACTCCTATGCAGAGTGTTACACACTTAGAGATGCATTAAATCATTGTGTCTTACTCTTTATTTAACTCCTTAGTATTTAGCACAGTGCCTAGTAAGTTGAAGGTGCTGAATAAACGCTTACTGAATGAATAGACAATGGAAATAAAATATAATTGAAATCTATACTTAATATTAAGTTAAATTGAAATGACACTTCACATTTATATTCAGGAACATGAAGACTTTTATTCTAGAGTTTGTTTACTCATCTTTCTCAGTATGTTTTAAAATATTTAAGTGTATAAAAACACCTTTTTTATTTCCAATGTTTCCAAATGTCTAGGCAGCTCTGCATGTTTAGATGGTGGTTTTAAAATTTTAATTAATATTTATAGCCTCCTCTTGCTGCTTCCCCTGTGAATAAAAAATTATTCTTTGAGTAACGTCTCTGAAGTTAATATTGACATTCAAACTATTCGGAAGTGGTTTAATATTCTCGTTGCCTTCCCCCATATTTCCCCAGGGACTATAGTTTCCCTGGGTTTCCCAGAGCCACAATACAGGAAACTTTTTCTATCATGTTTTCTTATCTAATTTTAGAGAGACTAGTAGTTCTTTACTACCCTTCTAAAGTGCAGAGGACAGTGATTTCTTTTTCCTTTCTTTCTTCTTTTTTTTTTTTTTTTTTTTTTAGATAGAGTCTTGCTCTGTCGCCTAGGCTAGAGTGCAGTGGCACAATCTCAACTCACTGCAGCCTCCGCCTCCTGGGTTCACGCGATTCTCCTGTCTCAGCCTCCTGAGTATCTGGGATTGCAGGTGCCCACCATCATGCCCAGCTAATTTTTGCAGTTTTAGTAAAGATGGGGTTTCTCCATGTTGGCCAGGCTGGTCTCCATCTCCTGACCACAGGTGATCCACCTGCCTTGGCCTTGCAAAGTGCTGGAATTACAGGCATGAGCCTGCACGCGTGTCCCCGGTGATTTCTATTCTGCTTCCTTCCTCATGGCTTTAGTATCTTGCTAGGTCTGAAAGTGTACGTCCAAGGTAGAGCTATATCAGAAGGCAACTGAATATTTATTCAAAGCTATAATGGAATATTTGCACTTTCTGTTGTTTTGGGATAAATATTAGAGATATGTCACCCCATGGAAGCTTTGTCTAAAGGTCTGGCATGCAGGGATGCATCAGGTTTTCTAAATTAAGACCACATGTAGTATCAAATATTAAAGTAATGGAGACTTTGAGGACATTTCAGTTAATTTTATATCATAGATCAGGGAAACAAGGCTTAAAGAATTGCAGAGATTTTTTTTTCTGTTTACACAACTAGTTACTGGCAGAACTGAAATTCATTTTCAGTTTAGCACTCTACATCCCATTTTTCGACTTTGAGGGCTTATTATTTTTAATAATAGCCCTCATTTTGGTTTATAGCCCTCATAAACCAAAAATAGTATGAGTGCTATCCTGAGTTTTATGCCCTTGGAGTTTGATATCACCAGTATATGATGTTCAAGTGCTTGGTGTCCTGCAGAACCACTTACAACATTCTCCTTATTGGAAATGAAAGAGTGGAGAATTTCCCAGAGGAGGCAGGGGAAATTATTTTAGAGATATTTGCAGATTTCCTGAAGAATATGTCCTTTCTTCTCAGCAGGTTCATTGACCAGGTCATACCAGCCAGATGAATCCAGCAAATCATTCCCAGGTGGCAGGATTTGTTCTACTGGGGCTCTCTCAGGTTTGGGAGCTTCGAGTTTTTTTCTTCACTGTTTTCTCTGCTGTGTATTTTATGACTGTAACAGGAAACCTCCTTATTGTGGTCATGGTGACCTCTGACCCACATCTGCACACAACCATGTATTTTCTCTTGGGCAATCTTTCTTTCCTGGACTTTTGCTACTCTTCCATCACGGCACCTAGGATGCTGGTGGACTTGCTCTCAGGAAACCCTACTATTTCCTTTGGTGACTGCCTAACTCAGCTCTTCTTCTTCCACTTCATTGGAGGCATCAAGATCTTTCTGCTGACTGTCATGGCATATGACCGTTACATTGCCATTTCCAAGCCCCTGCGCTACACGCTCATTATGAATCAGACTGTCTGTGCGTTCCTCGTGGCAGCCTCCTGGGTGGGGGGCTTCCTTCACTCCATAGTGCAGGTTGCATTGACTATCCAGCTGCCATTCTGTGGGCCTGACAAGCTGGACAATTTTTATTGTGATGTGCCTCAGCTGATCAAATTGGCCTGCACAGACACCCTTGTCTTAGAGCTTCTAATGGTGTCTAACAATGGCCTGGTGACCCTGATGTGTTTTCTGGTGCTTCTGGGATCCTACACAGCACTGCTAGTCATGCTTCGAAGCCACTCACGGGAGGGCCGCAGCAAGGCCCTGTCCACCTGTGCCTCTCACATTGCTGTGGTGACTTTAATCTTTGTACCTTGCATCTACATCTATGCAAGGCCTTTTCAGACATTCCCCATGGACAAGGCAGTCTCTGTGCTATACACAGTACTCACCCCCATGCTGAATCCTGCCATCTATACCCTGAGAAACAAGGAAGTGATCATGGCTGTGAAGAAGCTGTGGAGGAGGCAAAAGGACCTTACTGGTCCCCTGGAGTGCAGACCCTTAGATTCGCTGAGGCAGTGACCTGAGAATCTGAAAGACGCTTCAGGGTATTAGCTTGCTCGATAAGACCCTCAAGGTAGATAAAACTCTATGCCCACTGCTTCGCCATTGTTCTTAACCTCAGTCAGGTTCTGGTGACCTGAACAATTAGCCACAATAGAAGATGGGATGAGTGTCTTAGAATCACTTCTAAGTGCCTCCCAGATAAAAGGTATTAAGTTCTATGCAGAAGTACTGTTTGGCTCAGAGACCACTTTCCCAGGTAAGAATGATATTGGCCTTGCTGAGAAAGGTTCAACTAGTAAATCTGGTGTCTCTTTCCCGATATCACATTTTGGACAAAAAATACATTAGAAGAGCTTAAAATAGTTTTCAATTTCTTTAAGACAAGGGTTCTCTTGAAATACTGGACCCTGAGTCCCAATGGAGACCGACTGATAGTTGAATGTTTGTCAGTGAGGAAAAAGGAAATTACCTTGAGCACTTTCTTCCTCATAGTTTCCTAGGGCCACCGTTGTTGCCATCAGTGTCTTCACTGTCATCATCTTCGTCACATAAATAACATTTAGTAAGAGCTTACTATGTTCCAGACACTGTATCGGGTGGTTTACTTTTATAATTTATTTTAATTTTCTCAAAAATTAAAATTCTTATGAGGTAGGTATCCTCTTTACTTTAAACATGAGTCAATTACAAGTTAGAGAGCTTATATAACTTACTTAAGGCTCCACAGCTTGTTTTCTGGAATCCAACCCAAGTCTATACAATGTCAGCGCCCAAGTCCTCAATGGTATCTAATACTTCTTATAGGTTCTAAGCATCTGCGGATTTATGTTATCATGGATAGAGTTTATATCATCATGAGTTATACTGACATTATAGACTTGGCATTTGATCAAACTTAAAAATATGGCTTGATCATTCACTCCCTTACAACCTTTCAGAGGCTTTCCATTGCCTTAAAAAAAAAAAAACCCAGGAATATTATAGATAAGACGTTGTCTGACTTGGCCTCCACCCATCTCTCCAATCTGACTTCTCTAACTCCACTCTTTTCTAACCCTCTATTTGCATTTATTTTTCTCAGTCTCTGGGATGTTCTTTTAGTCTTTGCCTGGCTAACTCTTGCTCAATCTCAATCCTTGGTCTAAAGATCACTTCCTCAAAGTTGTGTTCCCTGATCTTTAATCCAAATTAACTTGTCCTTAGTAGTTCCTCTAACAAAACTCAGAAGTATTTATCACAGATTTCAATTACATACTGATTTATGTATTTATTATTTTTGTGTCAGCCATTGCCCACTATCCTATAAATTCTATAAAAGAAAGAACCATGTTTAGCTTACTTAATACTGTATTCTCCAAGCCTAGCACCACAGCCTAGATGAGGGCGCAGCAACAGAGGGGCCTCATGTCAACACTTAGCAGGCATTTACTATTGGATTTGTACACAACCTAACCCTGCACTTACACTCCCCTGAAAGTGCATATCTCTTTAAAATTTGTTCTGTAGACATCTCCCTTGGCTCAACCTAGTTGGAGCATTGCCTGGGACAGTGCCTGAAACATACTAGATATCTAATAATATTTCTTAAAGGAATGATTAAATGAGTGTTGCCATATTTGAAGTCTGTTAGTAGAGTTTGACTTGGGAATTAGGGCTATCCAAATATTTAAATGGTCTTAACATTCTTCCTTTATGAGATTCCTATAGGAGCTGCTAGTTATATAAGGAGCAATAACAAATGCAAATCAGAGAACCATTTATTACTGTAGCCAGAATTGGATTTTCTAATAATACAGAGGTTCTGCTTTATTTTATTTGCAATACTCAGTCTAGTTGGAAGCCCTCAAAGGGCCTCTTACTCCCCACTGAGCTCTAAATCTGAATCTCCATATTTCAGCATCTTCTGATTGACTACATGACACAGGAGACTGATGCAGAAAGAAAGGTGTTTAAGCACACATATGAGGAGAAAGAGAAGGAGCCTCCCTGTATGGATGTCACGTGCTCACACATGTTCTCCAATCCAGGGATTCTATCTTGAAAGCAATTTGACCAATTGGATCAGCCTTCTCTGTGGGGAGGAGGAGGCATAAGGAAGGAAGGTTGTAGGGAGGGAAAATGAAGGTTAACCACCATATTTCATATTGTATATTTATGAAGACCGTTCATTAGCTGAGAAAAGTGCACAGTTGCCTATGTTCTTTAAACTTCTTGCACATTTAAAACATTTTCAATAAACATTTAATCTCCCATTTAATAAGATCATTTCCTTTGACTCATGACCCTCAGTTTCCTCACAGCAGTGAGCCTGAGCCACCCCAGGGCATCTCTCAGTGCTTGCTGCACCTTGTCATTGCGGAGAGTGAAGATGAATGGGTTCAGGAGGGGTGTGATGATGCAGCTTAGGACGGCGACACCTTTGTTGAGCAGTTTGGACTGAGCCTCTGACATACAAATGTAGAGAAAGATGGAACTGCCATAGAAGATGACCACCACTGTAGGATGCGAGGCACAAGTGGAGAATACTTTCCTTCGCTCAGCAGCTGAGGGGGTCCTAAGAACAGTGACAAGAATGCAGGCATAGGAAACTGAGGTCAGAGCCAGCGAGCCCAGTAACACCAATGTAGAAAGCACGAAAGCCACCAGTTCTAGCAGATGGGTGTCCCCACAAGAGAGCCTGAGCAAGGGCTAACTGTCACAAAAGAAGTGGTCAGTACCATTGGGGCCACAGAAAGGCAGGCTGGCTATGAGGACAGTGGGGTAAAGGACCCAGAAGAATCCAGCTAGCCAGGAAGCCAGCACTAGCTGGGAACAGACATGGCCACTCATCAGGGTCTCATAGTGAAAGGTCAGCAGATTGCCAGGTAACGATCCAGAGACATGACGGCCAAGAGGAAGAAGTCAGTGGTGCCTAGAAGGAAGTAGAGATAGGACTAGGTGATGCAGCTGACAAATGAGATGGTGGGATTCCCTGTCAGGATGACGACAAGCATCTTGGGAAGCACAACAGTTACCAGCAACAGCTCCAGGAAGGATAAATTCTGCAGAAAGAAGTACATCTGTGTGTGCAGGCGTCAGTAGGTCCAGCTGAGCACAATAATTAACAGATTGCCTGTGGCTGTTACAATGTATGTCACCATTAACCCCAGGAACACCAGGAATTGTGGGAGATGGTTACTGGGGAAACCCAGTAGGACAAAGCTTATTACCTGAGTCCAGTTTTCAGGGCTCATCTTCAGTCACCTGCAGGGGAAATGAAACAGAACTCTGTAACTGGTCTATAGCTACCAATCATTTAAACAATTGGTAAAATAATATTGAATACCCATCACTTCCTTACATTCTGAAAATATGTTGATCTATATTTTGGTCTGCAAGTGACTTACAAAGAGAGAAACAAATTACAATAGTAAGCAGCATGGCAACATTGAACATCCAATTCTGTATCTGAAAATTTACACTGTGCACAGTATCTCTTCTCCCAGGAAAACAGCAAAACTCTTAAAACTAGGTTTTACTGTTTTCAGAGATAAGAAAAGGATGACAAAGGGAGTTTAAGTGACTCTTCTGTGATCAGGTATGAAACAGGTGGTAGAGGCAGGATTTTATACCAAGCTTCTGTGACTCCAATACATGCTACTGACACTGTTGTGCTCAGTCAGAAAACCATGCGAGTAGTGCGGCCTTAGAGGAATCCAGAGGAGTAGGGGGATCAGAGAAGACTTTACAGAAAAAAATGCACCATGAACAAATTTTACTGGTATTAAGAAATCCTGTTTTAGTGTTTATGGTCTTTCTGTGTTCTGTCTTGACATAAAATAACAGAATTTTAAAATCTAGGCTCTTGGTATCCTTAGAGATTTAATTTGCATTAGTCAGCCAGGAAGCCAAATAAGACTGGACTGTGCAAAGCCCCAGTGCTGTCGTAACGTGTTATTTTTCTCCCCCACCAACCCCACCCCAACCTAGACTCCTGTAGAATGCTAGAATTCCCTCTTCCTAGTGGAATGCTTACTAGTTTCTCTCGGCTTCAGCTCAATCAACATTCTAATAGTATAAGATGGGGAATAAGGGGATATGGTCTCAAAGGAGATGGTATGTATCAACTTGCCTTCTCAACTTTTGCCTTAATTTGGAGATATGTTTGGCATCCTGTAAAATGTATTATATGTTTTGAAGGACTGGGTTTCATTAGACAATTAGACATCTTGGGTTCTTTTTTTTTTTTTTAACATCTAGCACCAAATACTCAGAATCACATAGATCTTACTTAATTAGAGAAAATGGGAAATATTCTAAGACAAAAAGAATGAAAATGAGCATCAAATTACTTTGTTTAATTGACAAGGAGTAAAGTGTTAAGAGTTTAGACAAAGTTTAATTGAAGATTATCTATTACTTCAGACCAACAGTGTTAAAGATGGGGAGCACAGATATTTTCTCAATTCTGTCTGAAGCTACTTGAACAGGCAGTATTGAACTGAGGCAAGCAATCCAGGTTTGAAGGATGAAGAAGAGAGGCATGTTCTGTTTATATCAATTTTGGAAAGAATAAGTCTGAGATTTAAGTAGCTAGGTAATAATAATAATGCTTCATTCTGCTAGTCTAGGGCTTGCATCTCCAAAATCAAAGAAATAACCTTATTAAAAGCCAGCAAAGGAGGCCAGAGCACTATGTCAGGATAACATAATCATTTCAGATAATGAAATGTGCTACTGTGGCTATTTCCAAAGCACCAGGTAAATATTATCAAAAGTAACTTATAAAGCCTGTGAAACACATGAAATCAGTTTCTGACTACTGTTATAAAATACATTCACTAAAGTCTGTTCTCCAGCTTCCCTTTGTCAACCTGAATGACTCCTTATCAGTTCCAGAGAGCCTTATCAGTTGGCTGGCTGTCTCTTATAACGCCAGACCATAACTATGTCATCCCCGTATATACATGTTTAAAATATTGTCATTTTCAACCTCAAAATAATCTTAATGCCTTAAATCATTTGCCTAATGTCAAACAGTTAAAAATTGTTTGTATCATAGTTAGAAATGTTTTTTTGTTCCTATGTATTTTGCACCAAAAATACTGATTAACAAGATGAGAATCAGTGAAGAGAATCGGAACTTTAAGGGACACACACACACACACACACATTTTTGATTGACATAATGATTTAATTTACACAATTAGATAACTACTATTATGGTCCACTTTACAACTGAGCAAACTAGAACAGTATGGGTAAAACAAACAAAGAACAAACACCCTCAAACCTAAAGCTAAGATACACATCTAAGCTTATCTGATTCTGGTGTGTGACCATGGCACTAGCAGATATGACCATGAAATTTGAACCTACCAAAGGAAGAAAAGGATATAGATTGAAAATGCCATAATATAATGACGCTCATAATGATAGCAGCTAGAACGTACTAAGTAGTTACTATATACCTGAGACTTTGTATTCATTTCATTGTTAAATCTCTCGGCAACTATGCAAGGTAGACATTATTATTATCTCCATCCTACAGACAAGGTTTAGGGTTAGAGGGATTAAGGACCCACATTAACGAGTACTAGAGTTAGTGATTAAAATTATAGCAGTCTGAATTGAGAGCCTGAATTTTTAACTGCTAAACCACAATATCTTGGAGTTTGTAATTATAAATTTGATTTGATATCAATTTCCACTTGTCCTCTTACTTCATCTGTCAACAAATGATAGGAATTCTACACATAGAAATGAATTGTTATAGTTTAAAGATTTGATCCTGATAAAATGAAAACATCCCCCAGGATATGTGTTAGATTGGGTCTTATCCAAAAGTCTTTTAGCTCCTCCTCCAGAGCAATGGACAGTAGAAGTTATAGTCTTGATTACCACTCCCCAGTCCCAGAAGATGGGCACATCCCACCCCCTTGAATAAGATGTTGAAACTTGTTTCTTCTTGTTCTTCAAGTTCTATTTCAGGATGTGCTGCATTTGTATCACATAGAAATTGAGGCATTTTACTTGGCAACAAAGATGAAGTATTAATCATACACTTTATTTCTAACCACTAACCGTTTATAGATCTAGAAGCACACATAAGTACATACCTATTTTATCAGTCCCCAGTAAGTATTCCTTTACGGCATTACTACATTTTGCTTGTTATCCTAAATTTGATGGAATCATCAAAATCATCCTATCTCCCTTTTGTAAGATGGAACTTTCCTGCCAGGGCGTACATATACTTGTGCTTATGAGACCCTTTCTCAAGCCCTTCATCCACCTGGACCATTTGCTTTTGTAAATTTCTCCTTGGCTGACTGATGTTTGCTAATGTGTGAGTTATTCTGCCTAACCTTGTTACCTCTCATTTTGCAGTCTTTTCATAACTTCCTTGGCCAAATCCTTTCCTTTTTATTGGCATCACTATTGCTTGCTTTGTTTCTCTTTCTTATCTGTAGATGTACTCTGGGAATCTTGAAGTTTGAATGGATTTTACACCTTGTTAGTCAAGGGTGAATTTAGGTTTATTGAATTTTTCCTAAGTATATGGAAAACCTGCATTGGAATCACCTGGTATGTTTCTTTAAAATGCTGATTTCTAGGCTCTACTCATAAAATTGCAATTATTCTCTGGGTTTAGGGCTTAGGAATATAATTTTTTATCAATTTATCTGGGTTATTCTTATTTAACAAAAAGTTTGAGAAGTACTAGTTTTGGGAGAAAGAAGGGTATTGGGCAGGTTTGAGTATTATTAGGGTAAAGGACTGAGGTGTAAGGGAGGGGTAAGTTGAAGGTCAGATCTAGAAGGGCCTGAATATGGAAGGCTGAATTTTATAAACTAAAAACATCACCAACTTTTTAATGCAGTGACAGAACTAACTATGTAGCTGACCCAGAACAGCAATAAATCTAGCTTTCTGAAGTCTCACAACATATGTGGATGGCTGTCTCAGGCTCTAATATGTCCACAGGCCTGCAGAGGTGTTTTTTTTTTTTTGTTTGTTTGTTTGTTTCAGCTGTGAGCTAGCAAAGTACTCTCACAAGGGTGAGATTGCACACTTGTTTTGTTTTGTGCTGGATAACCTACCAGGTATCGGAGGTACCTAGCAGAATGAGCTTAAATAAGTTACTGAGGAGCTCATAGTGTGTAAAGGTTAGATACATGCAAATGATAAATTCCATTATAACTAAAATTCCATAACCTTTAAACTCATCAGGTTGAAATAGTTATTTACTTATTTATTTAGAGATGGAGTTTCACTCTGCCACCCAGGCTAGAGTGCAGTGGCACCATCTCAGCTCACTACAACCTCTGCCTCCTGGATTCAAGCAGTTCTCTGCCTCAGCGTCCCGAGTAGCGGGGATTACAGGCATCTGCCACCATGCCTGGTTAATTTTTGATTTTTTAGTAGAGATGGGGTTTCACCATCTTGGCCAGGCTGGTCTTGAACTCCTGACCTTGTGGTCCACCTGCCTCAACCTTCCAAAGTGTTGAGATTACAGGCATGAGCCACTGCACCCAGCCAAAATCATTTTTTAATTTAGCAAATAGCATGCTCTGTTCTTGCCATCTTCAAAGTAGGATATACTTACGTAATAACTATGAATGTATTTTGAACAGTAGTTTGATAATCCTTATAATCTTATTTTCCTATTGAAATACTCAAAATATTTTTTCTAATCTCCATCGATCACCTGGGTGCAAACCGTACACCCAGGTCACTTTCTGGCTACTTAAAATATGAAAATCAGAAAATCAGAGCTTCTCATAGTGTAATACTGTACTTTATAGGTTCAAGTGTTGATTTATCTATGCAGAGCTCAATAGCTGAGGATATAAATGAAGAGTTCCCATTCCTATCTTCCATCAGTAATTGGAAATTGTATAGCTGTGTACAATAAAACTGTATTATAGTTTTAGCACTCCAAATCTATATGCCTTAAATTAATTATAAACAAACCTCCTTGATTCCAATGAGTCAAATTTTAAGTCAAGAATAAAAATAAATTTTGGGTATACCAAGTTGCCTGACATAGGAGGTGATATAAGTCATCTCTTTTACCTGTTCCAATACTGCATTTCTTAGGCTTCTTCCCCTAGCCAGTTTGAAGAATGTTCACTGAAAGGTTGTATCAGGATCCTGTTTATGGCCAATGGAGCACAAAGAAGGCTTCTTGAATCTTCAGTTGTTTATGTTTAAGTAATACCAAGCAAACTCTTTCTCAGTGTTGAAAGAGAAGTTACTATAAATTTACATGATTATTTCTTTGTACCTCCATTCAATTAAAATTTACTTTAACTTGCTTTGAATGGAAATCTCAAAAGGAAATAACTTTGACCAAAGTTCTCTAAGAATAAACTAACGTAATTAGTCCTTTGAGGCTTTAGGGGGTGAGATGTTTGAGATTGTCATAGAGTGTGAACTGCACTTCTTCAAAAAAAGATAGAGCTACTTCTTAGGTACAGAAGTAGAATAAAATTTGTTGCTGTATTTGAACTTTGAGAAATTCTCTTAAGCTAGGTAGTGATGCGGTGAGGCCCTGGGTATCTTGATGACATAATGAAATTATAACAATTAGATACATATATATATATATATATGAGATCAATCTTAATTTAAAATATCTTTTTTTCAGTGAGCATTGAATATCAAGTCACATACTAATTATGGTATATAATAGTTGGCATGAAATTGGATAAGTTACTTAAATTCCTTCGGCTTCAGTTTCTTCATCTGTAAAATGAAGAATCTTCAAGAGAAAGAATTGTGTAAAATTTATACCCAGGTGATCAATGGAGATTAGAAAAAATATTTGAATCTTGCTTATTATCAAGAAGGACAAATAAAAATTATCTTCTCATTTATATGCTCAAAATATCTCATTTATATACTCAAACTATCTACATTTAATAAGCTCAAAGTATCTACTTTTCAAATTATCTGCCTACTTCACCCGTTTCCCCCCAAAAGTTGAACTTGTAGTCATCAAAACCGTACTGTAATCTGTTATGAGTGTACCTTTCTAGACGTGGTTATATTGAAGTATTTTGCATACTCTAAAGTACGAAATGAATGAAAAATATTGGATTAAAAGAGATTCAATAAAATCTAAAGAATATTTAAAAGTTTTATTAATACTTGTCCAACCTTGATTGGAATGTAAAAATGTGAAATTATGCCAAAATGTATACTAGGGATTTTTATTTGTATTTAATTATGGTTATTTTATTTTATTTTTGACACAGTCTTGCTCTGTTGCCAAGCTGGAGTGCAATGGCTCAATCTCACTAGAACCTCTGCCTCCAGGGTTCAAGCCATTCTCCTGCCTCAGCCTCCTGAGTAGCTGGGACTACAGGCACATGCCGCCATACCCAGCTAATTTTTATATTTTTAGTAGAGATGGGGTTTCACCAGATTGGCCAGGATGGTCTCGATCTCTTAACCTCATGATCCGCCCACCTTGGCCTTGCAAAGTGCTGGGATTACAGGCGTGAGCCACCACACCTGGCCAAATTATGTTTTTTTCTCCTTCCTTGAAAATGAGAAGCTGTTTTATGCTACTCTTAGGATATCATATGCTAAAGATATTATGGCTTAAAATAGGTGATGGACAATGTTACACTGATGAGAAATATCTGTGGAAAGAAAATTTTTCAGTCATTCTGGATTTCCAAATCTTGTCTTCTTAAAATGATAGAATGGTAAGTTCAATAAAAACTGTCCACTTTCTGTGGGAAAAGAGGGTCAGTGAAGACCCAGCCTTGCTGTCCTTTTCAGGAATTAGATAAAGTGTTCCTTAAGAGTGTCAAATATGGGTCTGGGAACTATGGGCAAACTATTTCCACCTTTTTTCTACCTTTTCTGCTGGGTCAGTTTGTTAGAAAACTGGGAATTAATCCTGGAGTTCTAGTCTAAAATTCACTTCCTAAGCACACCTGGTGATTTTTTAAGCACTTAATTCTCTATATTCTTCTTGCTTAAATTACCTAAAATCATTTCTATTTTCTTCACTGACCCTTAAATAATATAAATGCCAATTAGGAGGGACTTCTGTAAACTATAACAATAATCATCTTATTCAGAGGATATTTTGGTGTGCTACTTGTCCCAAAAACTTCCCCTATGGGAACAGCCAAGAAACAAGAAATGACTTCAAAATAGATTGCTCAATAACACATCTAATGATATCTACCTTCATATTGAGAAAAAAATGCCCCTATGTGACAATACTTCATCTTAGAAAAAAATAATAATATCTACATTCATCTTGAGAAAGAATGCCCCTATGTGACATTTCCTATTACTGCATCTTAGGGAAAAAAAGAAAAGATATCAATCTGAGTGGGGGTTGTTTTTTTAAAAGTGAATTTTCAAAAATTTTCTGTAAATATTTTTACATGCTTACTTAACTTGGTTAATCCATATGAATGGCTTAATCATGGAAACTGAAATGTCTATTGATTAACTGAGTTATCTTAAAAACTAAACTGCAGCATTAAATTATTCTAACATGTTGCCCAAATCGAGAATATGTGTTGAATTACGTAAAGCATATTACATTCTAGATCCTTTTCTTGAATCTGATTATTCTTCTCCCAAACAAGATAACTTATTGGCTGTTTAAATGCTCTCATGGTATGTTTCTTATCTTTTCCTTTTTGCCATCAAAATTTACCTTTATTTATTATATGAGTAACATATATATTAAAAGATAGTGTATTATTGATTGTGCCACAACATTTACAGAGCTACTAGCAACTTAAAAAAAAGTTAGACATGACAAAGAAGGGCATTACATATTGATAAAGGGGTCAATTCAGTAAGGAGAGTTAACTATCCTAAATATATATGCACCCAATACAGGAACACTCATATTCATAAAGCAAGTTCTTAGAGACTTACAAAGAGAATATTCCATGCTCATGGAGAGGAATAATCAATATCATGACAATCGCCATACTGTCCAAAGTAATTTATAGATTCAGTGGTATTCCCATTAAACTACCATTGATATTCTTCACAGAATTTAAAAAAAAAAACTATTTTACAATTCATATGATACCAAAAAAGAGCCTGAATAGATAGCCAAGACGATCCTAAGCAAAAAGAACAAAGCTGAAAACATCTCACTACTGGAATTCAAATTATATTATAGGCTACAATAACCAAAACAGCATGGTACTGTTGAAAAACAGACACATAGACCAATAAAACAGAATACAGAACTCAGATAAAAGATCACACATCTACAATCATCTGATCTTCGACAAACCTGACAAAAACAAGCAATGGGGAAAGGATTCCCTATTTAATAAATGGTGCTGGGAGAACTGGCTATCCATTTGCAGAGAATAGAAACTAGACCCCTTCCTCCCACATTATACAAAAATTAACTCAAGATGGACTAAATACTTAAATGTAAAAACCCAAACTATAAAAACACTAGAAGGAAGTCTAGGCAATATCATTCAGGACATAGGTATGGGCAAAGATTTCATAATGAAATTGCCAAAAGCAATTACAACAAAAGAAAAAATTGACAGGATCTAATTAAAGAGCTTCTGCACAGTAAAAGAAACTAGCATCAGAGTGAACAGGCAACCTATAGAGTGAGAAGAGTTTTTTGCGATCTATTTATCTGACAAAGGCCTAATATCCAGAATCTACAAGGGACTCAAACGAATTTACAAGAAAGAAACAACCTCATTGAAAAATGGACAAAGGACATGAACAGACACTTCTCAAAAGAAGACATACATGCAGCTAACAAACATGAAAAAAACCTCATCAGCACTGATCATTAGAAAAATGCTAATCATTAGAAAAATGCTAACCATTAGAAAAATGCATCTCACACCAGTCAGAATGGCCATTATTAAAAAGTCAGAAACAACAGATGCTGGTGAGGTTGCAAAGAAATAGGAACGCTTTTGCACTGTTGGAGGGAATGTAAATTAGTTCAACCATTTTGGAAGATGGTGTGGTGATTCCTCAAGGATTTATTAGAACAAGAAATGCCATTTGACCCATCAATCCCATTACGGGGTATATACCCAAAGGAATAGAAATCATTTTATTACAAAGATACATGCACATGTATGTTCACTGCAGTGCTAGTCACAATGTCAAGGACGTGGAACCAACCCAAATGCCCATCAATGATAGATTGGATAAAGAAAATGGGGTACATATACAGCATGGAATACCATCCAGCCACCCAAAGGAATGAGATCATGTCCTTTGCAGGGACATGGATAAAGCTGGAAGCCATTATCCTCAGAAGACTAATGCAGGAACAGAAAACCCAACCCTACATGTTCTCACTTGTAAGTGGGAACTGAGCAATAAGATCACGTGGACATATGAGGGGAACAACACACACTGGGGCCTGTCAAGGGGTTGAGTGGGAGGAGGGAGAGTATTAGGAAAAATAGCTAATGCATGTGGGGCTTAATACCTAGGTGATGGGTTGATAGGTGCAGCAAGCCACATGATACATGTTTACCTAGGTAACAAACTTGCACACCCTGCACATGTACCCCAGAACTAAAAATACAAAAATTAGAATTAAAAAAAGAAAAAAAGAGGTTAGCCTCAGTGAATACCAGATTGGTACAAAATTTCAAGCATCTTTAAAAATGAACAAAAGAGGTGAGTGATGTCAGCAAGATGACAGAAGAGTAGATTCCAGGCCTCATCTCCCAATGTAAACACTGATTTTTGGCAACATCCATGGATGAGAATATCTTTGTGGGAGTTCCAAAATCTAGCTGAGAAGTTCCAGCACTCCAGTAAAGTAAAAAATGCAAGAATTGATACATTAAAGAGAGTAAGAAGGAAAGTTAAATTTTATCCATATTCCCCCTCCCCAACACTCTCTCTGCTGAGTGACTCCTTCTCCGTTGTGATTTTTCCCATGAAAGAAAGTATTAGTGAAGTGAGTTCCTGGCTTCCCCAGTCTTCCAGGAGGCCCCTGTAGGTCTTTTCTCACCCAGAACACTGAGAGGTTCAACATAGCTGAATGATGTAGGAGCAGCTAGGCACAGGGAGAAGAGGCAGGGAGTAAAAGAAACCAGGATATGGAATTCGAGTCTGCCACAGATCCTGCTAAGTAACTTGCAGGCTTCACCAAAAGGTCCACCTATAAACCTTGTCTGTGGACTCCTCAAACCAATCAGTGTAAACCCTCAGTGCCTCATGGACCACCCCATATGTGGACAGTGTACTGTGTACACCTGTGATGGCCTGCAAAAGCTCCTACAGACAGCACAAAGCTCTTAAGAGCAGGAGTGAATCTTGGTAGCTGGCTCAACTCTGCTTGTTTGGGAGAAGGTACACATCTTGTATACTTCAGGGATCTTCCCTAGGGAAAATAAACAACAGCCTGAGTTTTGTAGGATTGGGAGAAGGCACACAATCTAAGACTTCCTCCTTAAGAGGAAACACTGGGATCAGAGGAGGTACACATATAAACCCAGTTAGCAGAAGGAAGGAATTAATAAAGATTATAGCAGAAATAAAAGAAACCAAGACTAGAAAATCAATAAAAAGATCAACAAAACTGAGCTGATTTTATAAGAAGATAAATGAAATTTAAAAATTTTTAGGTAGACTGTGAGAAAAGAATACTGATAAAATTGTGAATGAAAGAGGAGATATCACTGCTGGTACCACAAAAATACAAATAACTATGAGACTATTGGAAGTAGTTAAAAGCCAAAATATTGGATAGTCTAGGATAAATGAAAAAAATTAAAAGAAACTTCTAACCCACCAATAGTGAATCATGAGAAAATGGAAAATCTGAACATACCAATAACAAGCAAGGAAATTGAATTAGTAACAAAAATTGGCCAAAAAAGAAAAACTCAAAATAGGGTGACTTCAGTGGAGAACTTTGTACTAAATATCTTTATATAAAAACTAATGCCAATCTTTCTTAAACGCTTCAAAATACTGGAGAGGGAACACTTTCAAGCTAATTGTGTGAAGCCAGCATTACTCTAATAGCAGAACCCAAAGCCAGACTAGGACATTACAAGAAAGAAAAGTTAGAGGGCAATATTTCTGATGAACATAGATGCAAAAGTCTTCAATGAAATACTAGAAAACTGAATTCAACTGCACATTAAAAGCATTATACACTATGATCATCGGATTTGTCTCTGAGATATGAAGATAGTTCAACATATGAAAATCAATAAATCTTATATACGATATTAACAGAATTAAGAATAAAAACCAATCATCTCTAGAGATGCAGAAAAATTATTCTAAAATTCCACATTTTTTCATGATAAAACTCTCACCAAATTAGTTATAGAAGAAATGTATCTCAGCACATTAAAAGCATATATAATAAGCCCACAGCTAACATTAAAAAATGCTAGGAAGTCAATAGTAATTAAAACAGCATGGTCTCTCCGTAAAAACAGACATATAGACCAATGAAAATAATATAAAGGCTATGAATAAATCCACATATTTATGATCAATTTATCTGTGACAAATTTAGGACAAAGGCCTAGCTATGAGCCTGAAAAGAAACAAAAAAGATAAATTGGACTTTGTCAAAATGAAAAACATTTGTTCTGTAAAATACACTGTTAAAAAGACTGAGATAAAAATATTTGCAAACCATGTATTCAATAAAGGACTTCTACGATGAATCTGGAATGTATAAAGAATTCTCAAGACTGAACAGTTTTAAAAAGTCTATTAGAAAATTGGCAAAATATATGGAGAGATGGTTCACTGAAGAGGATATACACCTGAAAATTAACATTATAAACATTGAACATGAAAATATATTCAGTATCAATAGTTATTGGAGAAATAAAAATTGAAACTACGGTGAAACATAACTTCACATTTATCAGAATGGCTAAAATAAAGTGTAGTAATTCTAAATGCTGACATAGATATGGAGAAATGAGCTTTGTTCTCTTTGGATTGATTTGGCTATTCAGGCTTTCCTTTGGTTCCACATACATTTTAAATTTTTTTTTTCCTATTCTGTGAAGAATATCATTTGTAGTTTGATAGGAATAGCATTGAATTTGTATATGCTTTGGGTAGACTGGCCATTTTAACAGTATTGATTCTTCTTATCCATGAGCATGAAACGTTTTCCATTTGTTTTGTTATCTCTGACTTTTTCCTTCAGTGTTTTGTAGTTCTACTTGCATAGATCTTTCACCTCTATGGTTAGCTATATTCATAGTTATTTTATTTTCTTGGTGGCTATTGTAAGTGGGATTGTGTTATTGGTTTCACGCTCATCCTGGATATTGTGTATAGAAATGCTACTGATATTTGTATGTTGATTTCTTATCATGACACTTTACTGAAGTCAATTATGACTTTTCACAGAGTGTTTAAAATTTTATAGGTATAGAATCATATTGTCAATGAAGAGAGATAGTTTTATTTCTTATTTTTCTATTTGGTACCTTTAATTTCTTTTGGCTGGTTGCTCTGGCTAGGGCTTCCAGTACTATACCATATAGGGGTGGTGAGAATGGGCATCCTTGTGTTCTTCCAGTTCTCAAGAGGAATGCTTCTAACTTTTGCCCGTTCAGTATGATGTTGGCTGTGTTTCGTTGTAGATGGCTTTTATTATTTTGAGGTATGTTCCTTTGATGCCTTGCTTGTTGAGGTTTTTTTAATATGAAGGAATATTGAATTTTATTGAAAGCCTTTTCTGCATCTGTTGAGATAATCATTTGTTTTTTTTTTTTTTTCTTTAGTTCTGTTTATACAATGAATCACAGTTATTGATTTGGTTATGTTGAACCAACCTATCATCCCAGGAATGCAGCCTAGTTGCTAGTGTTGGATTAGGTTTTTGATGTGCTGCTGGATTCAGTTTGCTAGTATTTTGTTGAGGATTTTTCCATCTATGTTCATCAGAGAAATTTGCCTGAAGTTTTCTTTTCTTGTTGTCTCTGCTAGGTTTTGTTAACAGAATGATGTTGGCCTCATAGAATGAGTTAGAAAGGGATCCCTCGTCAGTATTTTGGAATATGATTGGTATCAGCTCTTTTTATTTCAGTGGGATTGGTACCAAGCTCTTTTTTCTATATCTGGTAGAATTCAGCTGTGAATCTGTATGGTTCTGGCTTTTCCTAGTTGGTGGGCTTTTTATTTCTGACTCAATTTTGGAACTCATTATTAGTCTGTTCAGGATTTCAATTTGTTTCTGGTTCGATCTTGGAAAATTGTATCTTTCAAGAAATTTATCATTTTCTTCTAGGTATTCTAGTTTCTGTGCATAGAGATATTTATAATACTCTGAGTTTTTTTTTAATATTTCCATGGGGTCAATAATAATATGCCCTTTTATTTTTTTTTTTATTTTTTTTATTTATTTATTTATTTTTTTTTTTTGCTGAGGAGTGATTTATTTCCAATGATGCGGTCACTTTTAAAACAGGTGTAATATGATACTGAGAAAAATGTATGTTTTGTGGATTTGGGGTGGAGAGTTCTGTAAATATTTGTTAATTTTACTTGTTCCAGGTCTGAGTTCAAGTCCTGGATATCCTTGTTAATTTTCTATCCGGTTGATCTGTCTAATATGGACAGTATAATGTTAAAGTCTCCCTCTATTACTGTGTGGGAGTCTAAATCTCTTTGTAAGTCATTAAGAACCTGCCTAATGTATCTGGGTGTTCCTGTATTGGGTGCTTGTATATTTAGGATCGTTAGCTCTTCTTGTTGCATTGATCCTATCTTTAAACAACATAATTGTCTTTTAGTTTTCTTTTAGACATTAGAGTTCTTTTCTTGTTTTTATTTTTTTAATGAACTCAAATTAGGGTGTCCTAAGTAGGTTTGACCTTGAGTTTGCTGGCTTTTCTAGCAGACCTTTGTTTAAATCTCTTTTAAAAACTTTTTATAGCTGCCCTGTGATCTTCATCAATGATGTCAAAACAGTGTGAGCAACTTCTTGTATTTTTAAAACGTATTCTCTTCCAATCACTTGCATTATTTTAATGACTTAATCAAAAGAGTATGGATATAGCAACACTTGGTGAGTAAAAATTCCAACAATGCAAATGTCCTTCTGACTGAATATTGATTTGCTGATGATGTATTTCAAAAGCCTACTTACTTTCCCCTTTTATTTCCAGCCTATCTGTAGTCCCATTTAATTCATATTGTGCAGCTAATAGAGTTTCATCTTTATTCAGTGTTTCCATCTTAAAATTAAATGGGATTAATGCAGTGAAAAGTTCTTTTTAAATGATTAGGTTAATAATCTGGAAATTATGGCTTCCCAAATAAGGCATTCCCAAAGCTCCTATCTGAATTTTTACTTCATTTTTTAGGACTGCTCTTTGCCTGTCTTCAAATTTCCAAATCATTAATATAATGTTCATATGATTAATAATTCTAAATATAATTTATCTTCTTTGTGCATTACTTTGAAAGCAGTAGAGATCATCTCAATTGATTCAACAGCTGTATATCTTTCTAGAGGTCGCATTGCAAGATGGCATTTGTTATCAATCATGGCTGTAATTAAAACTTAGATTATAGCTGAGTAAACTTTCTCCTCTGCTGTTAATTTCTTAAATATATTTACCCTTGTATTTTTTTATTTTAAAATATAACAAAATAATAATACTTATTGTATATTTTAATTTTATATTTTCTATACTGCTTAGTGTTCAATTTTACAACAAACGAGTATAAGCATTAAAATCTAAATAGTGCTTTCCATATAGTCACAAGTTACCTTATTTGTATATGTACAATATCCATTACCGTAATACACCCATTTATATTGTCTTGCTTCTTAATTTTGTATCCAAAATAAGCTACCTCTGCTTTTCTTATGATTTGTGTTTCTTGTAAAACAAACTTGTATTTACTCATTCAAAAATACAAATAAATAATATGTACTATGTAGATATGTGGAAGGCAACATGATCTTAAAATTATTCAGGATACTAGAAAAGATCCAACGGAAAATAAAGTACAGTATTTTTAGGATAGTAGGCCTATTTTTTCATACAGTCATATATGCAAAGCCCTGTGAAATCTGAAAATGTATACTATAAATTCATGCTTTCCCAGAAATCTAGACAATCTATGTCATAAGCTGACCTGTTTAAGAGATCATCTTAGCTTTCTAGAAATCTGAAATAATAATTTGTCTTAAGATATATGTTCAGACTAGAGTAACTCTGTAAGTGTATGAATATTAATATTATATATTTTGTTAAACGTTTAAAAAGTAGTAAATTAATTTAAGTCACACATTAATAGGTTTAAACTATTTAGGAAAAAAAGCCTATATTTATTACTAATTGAGATGTGTATAATAAAAAATAATTTAAATATTTTATGAAGTTGAAATACATTTTGCCTAAGTCAGTGTCAATCTTTAAAATTACATTTTTGAAATGATGTATGTCTAGATAGAACATATTATTTTTTTTTATTTGAGATGGAGTCTCATTCTGTCACCCAGGCTGGAATTCAGTGGTGCCATCTCAGCTCACTGCAACCTCTGCCTCCCAGGCTCAAGCAATTCTTCTGCCTCAGCCTCCCAAGTAGCTGGTATTACAGGCACCCACCACCATGTCCAGCTAATTTTAAAATTTTTAGTAGAGAGGGGGCTTCACCAGGTTAGCTAAGCTGGTCTCCAACTCCTGACCTCAAGTGATCAGCCTGCCTCCGCCTTCCAAAGTGCTGGTATTACAGACCTGAGCCACCGTGCCCAGCCTAGAACATGTTTTTTAAAAAATTATAGTTATGTTCTAAAGCAATTCTGTACTCAAATAAATCATGTTTTATGTATAGCTGGGTAGGAATTCTAAAGAAAGTTAAGAGCAAGAGCTCTATCAAGCAGCACATCAAAATATATGTGAAAAATTTAAAACTCCACCTTATACCACAATTTTCAAACTTTTCCTGTACCTCTAGATCAGCAATAGGTAGTTTTATTTTTCAGTTCAATGAGAGTTTACCCAGATTATAAATCCTACTAAGAAAGCAAGTAAATATAAAGAATGATAAATGCTAAAATGTCATAAAAGTTTGCTTATAATACATCATTTTGGGACATCTTTGGATTTAAATTGGTAGATATAATTTATATATATATATATGCATTACACTTATTCTGTTAAAATAATTGAATTACGATTACTGGAATCCATTAATTGTTAAGCCCTTTTGCCTACCAATGATTATTATAAAAACATTGAAAATTAGAGCATTCTTTTGAATGGCCAGGTAAAACTCAACATAATTTTTATTTGATTTTATAATATTGAATTTGTATAGTTTTGTATAAGAAAAGCCTGTAAGAATTGCCATTATCTGTACTATACTACATATACAAGAACTTTATATTTTCAAGTATTTTTATTATTACCAATTTTAGTGTCCCATATTTTATATACACAGTTTTAATACTTTGCTCATTATCTTTTCTTTTCTTTTTTTTTTTTTTTTGAGACAGGGTCTCATTCTGTCACCCAGGCTGGAGTGCAGTGGTGCCATCAGGGCTCACTGCAGCCTCAAACTTGTGAGCAAAGGTGATCCTCCCACCTCAGCCTCCTGAGTAGCTGGAACCACTGACATGTGCCACTGCACCTGGCTAATTTTTGTATTTTTTGTATAGACAGGGTTTCACCATTTACCCAGGCTGGTCAGATTTTTTTTTTTTTTGAAAGAAAGAAAAAGAGAGGAAAGAAAGTGAGAGTGAAAGAAAGAAAAAAAAGAATGTAAGAGAGAAAGAAAGAGGAAGAGAAAGAGGGAGAGAGAACGAGATTCTTGTTCTATTGCCCAGGCTAG
>CAUYLG010032579.1:0-61194 GCA_963573385.1 Cacajao melanocephalus | reverse complement strand
GCCCAGTAAGCCATTATTATATGGCTACCCTTTTGTCTTCAAGGAATTTTCCTATTTGCTAAATCACACACACTTGAAGAATTCATTCTTCTGGTTTGATAAATGTGTCTTTTGAAACATGTTTTTCCTCTGGCATACTGTGGGATCTGTCATTTGCATTCTGAATTAAAAACAAAAATGTGACTGTTTATCCATCATGATAATCCAAATCATTTGCCAAAGACTGAGTGTCCCTACCAGGGCTGCCATGACTGGCATCCTGGAACTTGCAGGAACTGCCACGTTACTGTAAGGTGTATATATTCAGTTTCACTTAGAAGTGTTAATTATTTAGCTGGATGGTTTTGCCATATATATCAAGTACCAGCAAATAGATTGATTACACATGACTCAATGAAGTAGAAATTCATTAGGTTTTTTTCACCTGCCTTGTTTTACCAAAATCTTAAATATCTTAGTTTCTTAGTTTTCTTTTCTTTTTTGAGACAGAATCTAGTTCTGTTGCCCGAGCTGGAGTACAGTGGTGCAGTTGTAGCTCACTGCAACCTCCGCCTCCCAGGTTCAAACAGTTCATGCCTCAGCCACCTAAATAGCTGGTGTTACAGGTGTAAGCCACCATACCGAGCTGATGTTTGTACTTTTAGTAGAGATGAGGTTTTGCCATCTTGGCCAGGCTGGTCTCGAACTCCTGACCTCAGGTAATCCGCTCGCCTCCGCCTCCCAAAGTGCTAGTATTACAGGTGTGAACCACTGCACCCGGCCCCTCTTAGTTTTCTTAATCATCACAGTTGCATACCTGCTATTTTATTCTGTTTGTTTCCCATTGTTCTCATTTTAATCTGTAGACAGGAAGGTTAGTAAGTACTAAGTTTCTAAACAGTCGGTGGAGATAAGGTCTGTTACTCATAAGTTTGGGTGGCAGAGGTCAAAGCAGGGAACAAAGGTCATGGATGTCATTGATAAGCCACAAAGCCCCGGCTAAAGGCAGTGGGCCTCTCTCTCCAGCTCGTAGCAACAGCATGCGGTTGTTAGTTGGCTGAGGTCTGGGGAACTTCTCAACATACAGTTAGTTCCTCAGTTGCCTTTCTTCCTATATGCTACCTCTTCCTCAAACTTACTGAGGTCACTGGCAGAGAAAATATTGCCCTGCTCAAAGCTGTTGACAGACACAATACTAAGTTGACTAGCTCTTTTAGATGGAGGCAGTAAGGAGAGCATGCCTTAGAGAGAAATCTGTTTGCACTTTTATGAAATTAATGTATGCTCCCCTCACTGTTGCTGGTAAAGCTGGTGTTACAGCCTCCACTGCTGTAACCATGTTTCTCCACATAGTAAATCACCCTAAGAGATGCTAGGAACCCAGAAGGTCTGGCAGTGCTGACAGGCAGAGTGTGGCAGTTCTGCCTCTGCTAGTCTCTGAGCCACAGTGCTAAGGCTGAAGGATGAATCAGATCACACCCATCCCTGGAAGCTGACTGGTACTGCTTCTTCTGCCACCCTCACATTCTTGGAATCTGTGTTCATGAGGGAGTGCCACACAGCCACAGTGCCACAATGTTTCTGCTCTTAACTGCTGCTTTTATATAAGGAGGGCTTTGGTTTCAAATGTTGCCCCATGTTTGTCACAATAAGAGCATGTGTCAGTAGGAGCTTTTATTATATAGGCCACAGCTCCTTATGGACATTATCTCATTGTCGGTCTTTCTCCCTGATAGGAAGCAGGTAGGTGTGGAGACTGTCATCATTGTTACTCAAGAGGGGACGGGATTTCCCAGGATTCCAGAAGAAAAGCCTGAGCAAGGAGAGAATAGCGTGACTTAGGTTCATCTCAGAGCTAATGTCTAACATTTCTCAATTAAAGAAAACTGTCTTAGAAGCAGCAAATCAGAATCCCCTGAGTCAAGGAAAAGTTTGTAACAAATTTAGTTGTACTTTAAGATTTATGACACAGGGCATTTTAAACATTTTTCAAGTCCAGACCTTGGTTAGATAGTAACCAGTGAAAAAGAATCCCACAGATACAAACTGCAGTGTCCTCTGCAGACATCTCATTATTCCTCTCTTTCTCCTATTTTTCAAGAAACAGCAGGGGCGCTTTTCTTTCTCTGGCATGAAGGGGTTGAAGGTGTTATTATTGGGTTCATTCCTGTCCAGTATCTTACCAAGTTGTATTCAATCCTGGGCAAGTATTTACCAGCAGGTTAGTAGGCGAGGCCTCCAGAACCTGCCGTGACTGGGTTATTCTGTTGAATCGTCTCTGCCCTGGGGCAGCTCAGCATCAGACCTGTAGGCTGTGTACCAGGTTGTACCGAATGAATGAACAGAAGTGACCCAAATGCCTTTGTCATTTTCTTTTTTAAAGAACCCAAAATATAATGTGAGGAGAATTTGATATTAGAATAAAGTTATCTATTTTCCTTTAAATATGAGCTTTTATACTTTAACAGCTTTTGCTTCACCATACAATTCAGTAAAAGAAAAACAGAATTGACACAAAAGCTCAGTTTGTATATCTTGGGCTCTTTTATATATTAATGTATTACATTCTTGAATATAAGTGATATCTAAATGCCAACATGTTTTTGCTCACTCTGAAATTCTATGGAATTTAGTTACTGATTCTATGGAATTTAGTTATCAGATTTCACTGAATGTGAGAAGAGTAGAATCAGAGGACTTGAAATGGTTGAAAAAATTATCTGGTTGATTCTAGTACCTTACCTCTTCAATCAGTATTGTGTTCTGGAAATTTGGGTTTCTGAAATCTACTGACAGAATTGACTAGAATAGCATGTCAGGGAAGGATGCTTTCAATATTATTCAGTAGCCAAAAAAAGAGACCTCCTGGGATTTGGTGGTGATCAAACTTGGAAGACTTTACCTTCCAGATGTGTGTGTATACGTTTTAGATGTTTTTACCCCAACCACGTGAATATTATTTTTAAATGACAAATAACTTACTGTTAAAGCCAGAGTAAACAGATCAGTAATGTGTTTTGTACAGTTGGGCTGAGTGTGTATACAATGAAGTATTTAGTGTGGGAGGCCTGTTATGAATTGTTTATTGGTTAAGGTTTGCCTCTGAGTATGGATTTTGTGAAACATTCTGGTTTCAGTAACTACTAACTTTGAATACTACTTTATTTTTTTTTAATTGTGCAAACCATCAAAAAAAGATCATTTCTTTGGCACCACTCTTTATTTCCTAATGAGTTGCTGCTCTTCATTTATCAAAAGAAGGTGCCACTTCAGGGAGCAAAACTATAACCATCTTCATTAAATTCTAACACAGCATTAGTTTTATAGGAAAACAAACTCAGAGTCCAAAATTTTGCCTCAAAACTCATAATTGCTTTTCTTTCCTCACGCCTCCCCTTTCAAAACACTCCACTTCTATTTTCAGCTCCTACCTTGCATGCTACCCCTAATCCTTGTCCTCAGTTTTTAACACAATGTCGTAAAGTGTTTCTAAATTACGCTAGTCCAGTGAGATGCTCTCTGAAGAAAAGAAGAGGTTCCATATGAGAATGAGTGTGAGAAAACCGTATTCCATCCCTGTTTCCTCAGGGTTCACACGGCCCATCCGTTGGCTTTGCCAGGCTCGTTCTGGTCGTGGGGCCTCTGCACTGCCAAGCTCTCCCTGTAGGTCTCATGTAGCCAGCCACTTCCTGTGGTTTAGGCCACCACTGTAGTCACCTCAGAAGTCTGACGGACCACGTTGTCTGACGCAATCATCTGCTCACACTTCGGCACTTCACTGAGGTGACCACCTTCCGACATATCTCGCCTTCGTTCATTTCTCTCTCTCTGCCATATACACTATAAAAATGTTTCTAACTATCATGACCTAATTCAACATTCTATTTCTAGCACCTGGAACAGAGTTGAACACTGAGAAGGCAATCAGTAAGGGCTTTTTGCACATTCTTGGAAATTCTGGACAAGAATTCTTGGCATCTTTTTAAACTCCTTCCCCTCCTTCGTTCTGTTTCCCTCGGCCAGTCTCATCTCTGTGACTCACTTCCATGCTGGATATTTTATTCTGCCATTTCACATCCACTCTTACTACACCCAGCACTGCTCTAACTCAGTGATTTTCTGAGATACAAGGTGTTAAAACCCACATTTTACAAAGGAGGAAACTGAGACATACGGTCATTAGGTAACTGGCCCAAACCACACAGCTTTTAAGTGTTTAAAAAAAAAAAACCACGTTCTCAGGTCTGTTTCTTTATACATACTGACTCTGAATTTCTTCCTCTACTCCACTTGGCTTGTCTACATCCTCGTCATCATTCAAGGCTGTCTTAGAACGTGCCTCTTCTTCTGCAGTCATTCTAGCCAGCACTGTTCTCTGTTTTTCTATTCCCATTGCACCTAGAATTGGTACCACATAGTTTGTTCCTTAATTTATCCCCCAACTTGGTTATTAGCCTCTGCGATCAAGGACCATCCTTTAGGATTTGGGGGGGTCTTTGCCATCTCACGTAAAATAGTGTTGAGTGTTCACTTCAGCAGTGCGTATACTAAAATTGAAATGAGACGGAGAAGATGAGCCTGGCCTCTGTGCAAGGATGACATGCAAAGTCATGAAGTGCTCTGTGTTTTTAAACCATAGAGCCTCTAAGAAACTGCCGTTTTTGTAAGTTAAAAGTGTTCAAATATTAATCATTGTAAATAATTTCCCACTGGAATCTTATTCCCCCCTCAAGTTTCAGTTCCAAGCACTGACTGCTAAGACTGGCATATCTCCAGCCACATACATTTGCAAAAAGTCAGATTTGCAATGCAGTGTGTTATGGAGCTCAGGCTTGTTGAAGGGAATCTTTGATAGGCTGGACACATTCGTTTTAGTAGGAGGCAGAGGTGGCCTAACAGCAAACATTAGGTTCAGAATCTAATTTTCATGGCCTTCAAGGCTGAATGCAACATAAACTATGTAGTAGACTGTGATGACCATTCCAAATGCAGAGGCAAGTATTTGTACATGCTATCATCTACAAGGCACCAAATAATATATATGTCACCACTGCTAAAATGGTCCTCTTCCAGGAGCTATTTGGATAAAGAACCTACAATTCCCATTGCCACCTATGTACGTATGTACAAATATATAAATTAGTCCAAATTCTAATTTTGTCTCATTTTTCTTTGTGGAAAAACAGGTAAGATCAGTAAAGGAAGATATGAGCAATTAACATTATAGTTCTTGAATGTACTAATTTAAATTAAATGTACTGAAGCAAAAACAAGTAGTACTGAGACTATAGTGACGAAGCTTTTTTATATATATTTTCATTTTTGTGCATAAAATCAATACGTAGAATTATGTCATCAGGTATTAACAATCACTTACCTTACAAACCAACTATTTTGTTCTAGGCTTAACAGGATTTGTACTGATGTATTGGCCTAGTGCTGTGCTGTGCTAAATGCTTAATAAATATTTGTCTAATCACTATTAGACATTTAAAAAAATATTAAAGCCAGGAACAGTGGCTCATGCCTGTAATCCAGCTCTTTGAGAGGCCAAGGCAGGAGGATCATTTGAGCTCAGGAGTTTGAGACCAGCGGGGAACACAGGGAGAAACTGACCCTACAAAAAATTAAAAATTAGCCAGGCATAGTGGTATGCACTTGTGGTCCCAGCCGCCTGGAGGATGAGGCAGGAAGACTGTTTGAACCTCCTAGGATGTCAGGGCTTCAGGGAGCTGTGATCACACCACTGCATTCTAGCCTGGGCAACAGAGTGAAACCCTGTCCATAAAAAGAAAAAATATTTTAGTTGATTGATTTTTATTTCTATGCTAATTGTTTAGAAGCAAGAAAATAGAGTAGCTTAAATTCTGTAAGTAAAGAGGAAAACGTTTTTAATGTTGTGGGAAATTAGGAATTAAGTAACTGCCCTTAATGCTGGTAATATGTTGAGTGTATTGACTTGTTAAAAGACAGATAGAATAATCAGGGTTTTTACTTGGGCCAAAGACAAACTGGAATTGTATCCTCTGAAAGGATAAGTTACCTTGTGGCAGGACACAAACCAAGGTGACAACTCTATGGAATGTTCTAGAGCAGTTGTTCCAAGTCCCTTTAAGAGTCAGATATACTGAGAAATGCTTCCCAAGCAACAGGACTTACTCTACAGTGAATAGACAGGTATTTTCTTGTCTAAGAGAACTGTGGCTGACTTTTACAAACCAGTTCTCTGCTCCTCCAGATTAGATGACCTGTTCTGACCTTCATGGTCCCCCTGTCCCCCTTTCTTTCTCATTTGTGCTGAGAACACAGCTCTCAGTATAGTCTACCTGGAGAAACACCGTGGCACCTCTGTCATCAAAGGCTGCTCAGCACACATGCTTGTGCAGTGGTGTACATTGCACAGGCTGACAGTAATCATGGGAACGTGTGTGTTCCCAGCCATTGCTGATGTAACAGAGAGCTAGTTGTCTAAAGTTTACCTTTAAGATGACTTCAGAACCTAGCTCTTCTAGTTCTCAGACATAAGGCTGTAGTCAAATGCAGAGAACTCTCCTTCCAAAATTATGTAATTTTTACTTGTTCTGAGCCTGACTTTTTACATGTGATCTGATTTCACATGGCTCTGGCACAAGTTTTCTTGACTGAGGAGGGAGGGGAGAGAGAAATCAGAAGTAGAAATAGACTGTGCATCCATTCACGCATTCCAGAAATGTTATTTGAGTGTCTGTTAGCACAGTGATGAACAAAGGAGCCATGGTGAGGGAGAGACAATTTGAAATAAGCAATAGTAGAGTGTGAGATGCTATGAAGAAACTAACATGGCACAATAACCAATGGGACAGGCTTAGTCAGGGACATCCTTTCCAAGGAGCTGTTACACTGAAGACTGATGATAACACAACCCAGGTAAACGAGTGGGAGGGGGAGAGGTTCCAGGCTCAGGAAAACTAGCAAACTCTGCATATGTTTGTTAAAGGATTGCATGATACTAAACACTGAAGTTATAAATAACTCCTATGGTTCTTACTGTCAACATGTCAACATCATGTTAGCATGTTTTCCACTGTACGTATCCAAAGACTCAACTCCAAGGAGATTCGACGCACAGGGTTTACTGACTTATGAAACAAGTCAGGGGTAGCGCCGTCCCATGGTAGATTAAGACAGCAGGGCCCAGGTACTCCCCGTCTTTGCAGTCTATCATCATTGGCACATATGGGTTTGCTTCTTACAGTTATGGAGTGAACACCACCGCTTCTGGCATGACATTTCCGACACAGTGAGACCCAGTGAAAGAACAGGGGCATTTCTTCCTTCTGTTTCCTTTTCGAGTAAAAGAGTTTTAACTAGAGCACCTCACTACCCCCCACTCCCTCAGTCGCATTGGCCTGGGCTATCTCACATGTCTTTGGCCAAGCTAGTCACTCTCTAGGGGATTGAGACCATTTAAATTGGTGTACATTAATTACCCCCTGAGTTTGGGGAGGGAGATCACTTTCTATAAGCACAGTGAAGGGTGAACACCCAGCAAAATCAGGAAAAGTTCGGCAAGGAAACAAAGGGGCGTGGCCAAGAGGAAAGGGCGGCTGTTGGGAAGACCCAGAGTATAGGCCTCAGGAGCGCATGGCATTGCGACTGAGGAGGGACGGGGACAGGGTCCCTACAGGAGCCTCAGAGTTTCTGCTGCAGACTTAGTGACTGTTTTGTTCCCAGCACTGGTGGGTGAAATGGTGAACCCAGTGTTCAGGTGCATTCTTAGACTTACTGGTGCTTTCTATTGGATCAGTAAAGTGACATGAGGCACACACTGCCATGACACATTTGCAGTAAAGTTTTTTGGTTTTTGTTTTCTTTGCGGGGGCCAGCATTTCGCTCTGTTGCCCAGGCTGGAGTGCAGTGGCGCAACCTCGGCTCACTGCAACCTCTGCCTCCCAGGTTCAAGCAATTCTTATAGCCCAGCCTCCCAAGTAGCTGGGATTACAGGTGCCCACTACCACACATGGCTAACTTTTGTATTTTTACCAGAGATGGGGTTTCACCATGTTAGCCAGGCGGTTCTCAAACTCCTGACCTCGGGATTTACCCACCTTCATCTCCCAAAGTGTTGGGAATACAGGCCTGAGGCACCATGCCTGGCCTGCAGCAAACTTTTTAAACTTAGAAATATCTTATGAAATATATAACATAAATAAGGAACTATATACAGTGTATATGTATAGCTTAATAAAATGAAATTCTTACCCATTTCTAGTACCTTTGAAGCCCCCATATATCCCTCCCCAGTTGCATCCACAACTCTTCCTGATAGGTAACTGCTACCCTGAATTTCTGAGTTAATCATTCTCTTCTCTTCGTGGTTTTAACATGTATGTATCCTCCCCTCAGTTTCTTTCTAAAACTTTTGCATGTATCACCTAGAGAACTTGTTAAAACACAGCTCAGAATGTGTGATTCAGTAGGCCTAGAGCGATGCCAGAAATCTGCATCCCTAACAACTTCAGGTCATGCCAATGCTGCTGGTCCAGGGACCACACTTGAAGAACCACTGCTGTAGCAGGGGACTGTTTAACTTCTGACTGTTTATAAATAGAAGTATATTACATATATTCTTCTGTGACTTGCTTTTTTTCACCTGAACTTTGTTTTTGAAGTTCAACTTTGTTGATATGGGTAGTGATGGGTCAGTTCATTTCCCATCACTTAGTATTCTCTTTCTCATTAATTTTTGTCCACTACCCTATGAGGGAAAAGGAAGAAAAATAAGAAGCAACTTGCTTAAGGCACCAACAGAAGTGATTCTGTACCCATCAAGCATCCAGCACCAATGACCCCTGGCTCACACAGCTCAGGTCATTGTTGCTGCCTTTGGAAGGAAAAGTTCTGAGATACCACTTGTCCCAAGAGCCCTGGGCCCTCCAGCAGTTCAGTAGACTTTGGGACACCAGGCACAGTAGGACCTGCAGACCTCCCAGAGCCCTCTTGTATAAAACAGACCTCAAATAGCATTGGCCTACCCTTACCAAATCAGGATGTAAGGGGATGGAAGAGAAGGTTAACAGACTTAATACTGATTTCATATGGGCTAGGCACTATTATTGAAGAATGAATGACAAAGGACCAGAAGACTGAGTAAAAGTATGATAGAAATATGTTTTCTTTCAACCTCCCAACATTCTTATGTGGTATTTTTTTTAAAACTTGCACAAGTTCACAGATAATAGGAGGTAGGGTCAGATTTTAAACCCAGGTCTGCTTACAAACCACATCATTCTCTCACTTCACGTTGCTGCCTCCCTAAGACTAAAATAAAATGCAGGCATTCCGCATCCTTGGCATTTACCTAACCACTAAGGCAGACTCCCCTAACGTATGTGAACTTCCTCTGAAACCTGCCTCCAATTAGTGTTACCTGAACCAGCTTTCATGGTTCTTTCCATAATAGTTGGAATAGGTGCAGCATAAAAAAAAAGTAGTGACATGCTGACACCTTGCACTATCTTTGTTGGACTTGAATGTTTGACTTGGATTTATATGTCTGAAGACTAACTAGACTGCCTTGGGCTTTTGTCCTGCAGCGGATTTCCGAAGAAAGCCAGTAGAACTGCTAGAATAGCCTCTGATGAGGAGATTCAAGGCACAAAGGATGCTGTTATTCAAGACCTGGAACGGAAACTTCGCTTCAAGGAAGACCTCCTGAACAATGGCCAGCCGGTACTGACAGATCTGGGACCTGGACTTGGAGTATTAGCTATCCACATGCCTTTCCTCCTTTCTCTAAGACTTAGGTTCTTCATAATTGTCCACAACATGATTATTTTTGAGACAGGGTCTCACTTTGTCAGCCATGCTGGAGTGCAATGGTGTGGTCACAGCTCACTGCATCCCTGACCTCCCAGGCGCAAACAGTCCTCTGACCTCAACCCATGGGTAACTGGGACCACAGGCACATGTCACCATGCCTGGCTAGTTTTTTATTTTTTTTTTAGAGACAGAGTCTCCTTATGTTGCCTAGGCTGGTTTCAAACTCCAGAACTCAGGCAATTCGGCCTCCGAAAGTGCTGGAATTATAGGCGTGAGCCTCCACACCCGGCCACATTATTTTGTTACCTTTCAATCTCAACATTTCTCTTAATGTAAGGATCTGAATCCAGAGACAAAACAGAAAATAAAAGGCCTTCCTTCTATTCATTCTTTACTGCTTTCTCCTATGCATAAAACTTTTCTAAGAGTGAAAAGAGTGAGTGAGAAAGAAAGGAAGAAGGAAGGGCAGATATCTGGTTGGGAGAGGAACAAATGAGCAATGCCAATGGTATTGAAAAAAAGAAAAAGGATTTCATTCTGGCTGACAGGACTGGGGAGGGATGGAGAAGGTATGCTCTGTAATGGTTATCTACCCAGAAACAGCGAATATCAAAAAGAATTTGTTTTCCATGGTATGTACTGCTTGTACACACACACACACACAAAATCTAGAGAAATCATTGGGGAAGTTCTGTCCTTTTCTCTCAGACTGCTACTAGATACTGATTCAGTATCTGAAAGAGCAAGGGCCAATCCAAAATCTTGTTCTGGTTGGTTAGAGCAAGACAACTAAACTGTAGGAAAAAATAATTGTTTTATGGCTCCAGGACTGTAAAGGAGCTAAATAGGTTTGGGAAAATATACATATCAGATGTTTTCTCCACTGGACTCAGGTGTTTCCTCATCAGTTTTTTATCTTTTGTTGATGCTTTTCTTTTTAAAACACTCTTTCCAGAATATTTTAAGGGGAAAAGCATCCCCATTAAAAGTCTAGAAAATAAGCCAGCAGGTAAAGGAAAGGAGCCTTCTGTACCTTTATTAAGGAATTATCACTGGAAAAATTTGCCTGGCTCTTAAGGACAAGAAAAGGATCTTTTGTATAAAATGTCCCTTTCAGACACCTTTTTCAGAGTAGAAAGCTCTCTGTAATTATGTTTTCTGAGAATTTTAATTATCAGACATTGATAAATAAAACTGTGAGAACAGACCACACTTGATTAGAAAGGTGGAGAGCAGAGGAGGGGTGCTGAATGCTGATTTTAATAGGGTATCTTAATCTGATTAACAAAGATTAAAATTTGAATGAAGTTTTGTGTTAGTTGCTCATTTCACTGAGTACAGAAGATTTTCACAAAAGGAAAATATTTTCTCCCTGAAATAAGTGATTACATGTGTAAATGTACATACTCTGGAAGTTTTCCCTGGCTCTGTCAACTAAAGCCTTTAAAAGATTAAAATAAATACATATGGGAGCTTTTCAAGCCAGGTAAGGCATCGCTCCAGGTTTTTTTCTTTTTGGCTATTCATGTCAATATTCCTTATGGACTAAGATTCTCTTGGTTAAGGTAAGACTTCCATAAGCTATTGGTCAACCCACATTATGTATATTGTATGTATATTTATATTCATCTGTTTAGCAGTGAATAACAGTAAGTTCCACGGGTGTCCACATTTGACAGCTTAAAATGACAAGGTTTCCCTTTGTAGAAAATGGTATTCTAAACTTTGTCCTAATATTATATATTATTCTTTTATTTTTGGCATCTGTAGACAAGGGTTTTTATAGCCACCTGGCATAGTGACTTAGAAACAAAACTGTGAAGTATATTTGACTTCTAGTGGTCGCAGGTGCATTCTGGTGAAGGAATAGATATGAAATTGATATTTCTGCTTATAAGAAACAGAGTGGAAAACACTCCAGGCCTGCCTTTGATGTGTTAACAATTCTCCATGAAAAGATTAGGAAAGCTTTTTAAGAGACCAGGTATTTAAGACTCTTTGAAAATTGAATTCACTGATTTTTAGCAGGTGTGAGAAAATTAATTTAATAGTAACAGTGGACTCAGATGCTTCATGCAACACTCATGCAACACTCAGACTCCTACCGCTGCCTCCTCTTGTCCTCTGCCCTTTCGTTACTAAGTGGAAGAATTGAACTTGAGGACTAGCTGTCATTTGGCACTTGACTTGTTTCACTTCCCGGTTTCAGCTGGGATTGAGACCAGCAATTACTGGAAACTGTAAATTTACCCAACATATTTTCCTGACTAGAGAGCTTCCAATCAAATTTGCATTTATATTTAGAAGTTTGGAAGTTTATCTGAAATAATTTCTGTACATTTTTTAGATTCCACCTTACCAATGATTCTCTATTTCTAATCAAACACTTGCTTATAAAATGCCCCTGATGAGGCAGATGGTGTCTCAAAGTTCCCTCCAGACCCTTAAGTCTAAGGCACTTTAGAATGAGTATTCAAGAGCAGGTATCACCCCAATAGTCAGACAAAAATGTTGGCCTTTCTTATGTATAACAGTGGCATAGCTAAAATGGTCTATGTCAATTCCAAAGTGCTGGCTGCGAGATACAAGAACACTACCACTTTCTTTGCCTGATGGGCAAGCAGTCTGCATCTGAGTCAAGTCGTGAATTGAGGCTGTTAGCTTTGGCAAGTGTCTTGCATAATCGTCCTGCTGCTTCAGCCATGTGCATGATTCTCTGGGGATTAGGATGGTTGCCTCCAATCTGCTACATTACACAGCAACCTGGGAAATGCTCTTAGAGGTGAGAACCCCAAAGCAGAGAGGACCACCATCGCCAGCTCATCCAAATCTTCCTTTAGCTGACACTTATTGAGCACATACAGTTAAATGACTGATAGAATTATGTCCATTAATGATACCTGTTATTTTCTTTTTAGTCAGCTCATTCTCCTTTTGAGTATCTTTGTTTTTTTCTTTGTTCTGAAACTGATGGATGGCTATAAAAATAACGTTTCTTTTAAATTGTATTTTGTTGTTTAAATATCTTTGTTTCTATGTTTTTCGTTAAGGCCATGACAAATCTTTTCTCTGTGATTTCTGCCTTGTCACTTATTGCTCACTCTTAATTCATGCTGTACCAATTGGTCGCTCTTTGGATTAGGCCATTGCTACTGGAAAGGGAGGTCAAAGGTAGAACAGCTGAAGCAAGGAAAAGAAACATGCAGGTGTCTGAAGCTGGAGAGAGAACAGTCACGAAAAATCGCTCAAGTGTGTTGTTTTATTTTTTACTTTTTCATAAGGCAATATATGTTTGTTATTTTTTTCTAATTTTGTATTTTTCGTGGCTTACTTTGTTTAGAGGTTAACATATGAAGAAAGAATAGCTCGTCGACTGCTAGGTGCTGACAGTGCAACTGTCTTCAATATTCAGGAGCCAGAAGAGGAAACAGCTAATCAGGTACCATGTTGCTCTGGACTTCTTACAGTAACATTTATTCGCCTTTCTCCATCTTCCTTATGGACACTGTTCCTTGGATTCATTCAGTGGAGAGTAGCGGGAAAGTCATAGAAAAGCCGTATTAATATCATCAGTCAACCTCACAGCTAATTTTTATCGAACACATACTATGTTAAGTGGCTGACAGAATTCTTTCCATCAGTGATACCTGTTCTTATTATCTTCTTGATTATTCTCCTCTCCACTACCTTTTCATTTTCCTGTCCTGTGTTTTACGCAAAATAATTTTGTGCGGAAAAACACGTTGTCACTGACACTGTTTGAAATAGCTAGTGAATATTTCCCATTAGAGTTGGCCCTTGAACAATGGAGGAGTTAGTGGTGCAACCCCATGCACAGTTACAAACCCACATACAACTTTTGACTCTTCAAAAACTTAACAACTGATAGCCTCTTGTTGACTGGAAGCCTTACTGATAACAAAGGGTTGATTAACACATATTCTGTATGTTATATGTATTATAGACTGTATTATAATAAAGTAAGCTAGGGAAAAGAAAATGTTACAAAGAACATCTTAAGAAATAGAAAATGCATTTACAATTCATTAAGTGGAAGTGGGTCATAAAGGCCTTCATCTTCCTCATCTTAAATTTGAGTAGGCTGAAGAGAAGGAGGAAGAGGAAGCGTTGGTCTTACTTGTCTCAGGGGTTGCAGAAGAGGAAGACGATCCACATAAGTGGACCCATGCAGCTCAAACTTGCGTTGTTCAAAGGTCAACTGTTTATACTTAATATCTAGTCAAAATAAAATACCTATATATAGAAAAGATGATCTCTTTATCTTTTTTCACATGTATACAGATGCTCTTCAACTTAGTATGAGGTTATGTCCTGATAAACTCATTTTAAGTTGAAAATATTGTAAGTTGAAAGTGCATTTAAGGCCGGGTGCAGTGACTCACGCCTGTAATCCCAGCACTTTAGGAGGCCAAGGCAGGTGGATTACCTGAGGTCAGGAGTTCGAGACCAGCCTGACCAACATGGTGAAACCCTGTCTCTACTAAAAATACAAAAATGAGCTGGGCATGGTGATGTGCACCTGTAGTCCCAGCTACTCAGGAGGCTGAGACACAAGAATCACTTGAACCCAGGAGGCAGAGGTTGCAGTGAGCCAAGATCAGACCACTGTACTCCAGCCAGAGCAAGACTCCATCTCAAAAAAAAAAGTACACTTAATACACCTAACCTACCAAACATCAAAGGTTAGCCTAGTCTGTCTTAAACGTGTTCACAACACTGACATTAGCATACAGTTGGGCAAAATCATCTATACAAAGCCTATTAAAAACAAAGTGTTGAATATGTGATTTCTGGAATATTGTACTGAAAGTGAAAAACAGAATGGTTGCGTGAGTACTCACAGTACAGTTACTACCAAATGCATATTGCTTTCACACCATGATATGGTTAAAAATATTTTTAAGATAACTACAGTTGGGGACCATCTATAGCAATAAATCACTAATAGCAGAAGGAACTAAAACCCTATTTTTGTTCCCTTGCTACCACCAAAAAAAGTCACTTCATGGATTTGATATGAGCTGCTTTATAATATCTATTGCTTCTATTTGGAGTTTGAAGATACAGTCTGAAGAGAAAAGAAAATATTAAAACAAGTGTAAAGGGTCAAGTAAACTCTCTTGTCTGTTGAGAAATGGCTCATCTTTTAAAATCTGAAAGTTTTGCTGTGCTCAATATTGCTAGCACAAAGCTTTCACTTAAGGAAAATTGGAAATCTTGCTGCATTCTTGCTATTTCTGTTATTACTCTTCACATCTCTTTTTCTACCATTACAGGACATTGGGTCTCCTCATGCTTCTGTAGGGAGTCCTCTGGATGGTCAAAAGGTTAAGCTTTTCACCTTTCTTCTCCTTTCAGTCTTTCACTGTGTCTATTTTCTTCTGTTCTCTCTGTTTTACGTGTGTCTGTCTTTTCTGCCATATATTAATTATAAATGCTATGACCAGTATCTATTTCATTTACTATCAGATGTACAAAATTACTGTAACATGAGTTTTCTTGTCATGTATTTAACAATTTGAATTTATTTATTTTTTTGAGACGGAGTTTGCTCTTGTTGCCCAGGCTGAAGTGCAATGGCGTGATCTCAGCTCACTGCAACTTCCACCTCCCGGGTTCAAGCAATTCTCCTGCCTTAGCCTCCCAAGTAGCTGGGATTACAGGTGCACACTAACATGCCTGGCTAATTTTGTATTTTTAACAGAGATGGGGTTTCACCATGTTGACCAGGCTGGTCTCGAACTTCTGACCTCAGGTGATCCACCCGCCTTGGCCTCCCACAGTTCTGGGATTACAGGCATGAGCCACAACACAGTGTCTGGCCTCCAGCTTGAATTTAATTCTGGATTAAATTGCTGGATACTCTGGATTAAATTGCTGGATCCAGTTGCTGGATACTCTGAACATTATATCAAGAAAAGTTTTTCATTTGTTATACCTTTCTATGGGAAAAAAGTGCTAATTCTTCAAGTGATTAATATGTTAGTAACTAGATGAAGCGAAACAACTTGTGGTATAATTCCTGAAGTTTTATTCATTATGCTGTATTTCTTCCCTCAAACCAACAAACTGTTTTTTAAACACTGAGTAACTTCTTTAAGAGAAAATATAGTTAAAATTATCTTTCATTTAATATTAAATAGGGAATATACCTCCCAGGATCAAGCGATCCTCCCACCTCAACCTCCCAAGTAGCTGGGACAACAGGCATGTACCCATGCCCAGCTATATATATTTTTTTTTTTGGTAGAGATGGGGTCTCACTTTGTTGCCCAGGCTGGTCTCAAACTCCTGGCCTGAAGCAGTCCTCCCACCCTGGCTTCTCAAAGTGTTGGGAATTACAGGCATGAGCCACTGTACCAGGTCTTTATTGCACTGTATAAGGAAATTGTAGGATCCACCTTAATCACCATAGGAATGTTGATGGGTTGTTTTTTTTCTTAAGCAAAATTTTGACTAGACTGTCCTATTTTTTCTTCTAAAGATGGTGGGTTCCTAACAGCTGCAGAGCTAAGGAGGAGGCCCCTGCAAGGCAGGGATTGGTATAGGTGAAATAAAAAAAACAAAACATGGTACCATTTTTTCCGTTATTCTTTTGCTAAAATTGTATGTAATATGGCAGCTGTTTGCCACATGTACTACTAGCCTTCTGGAGAGATGCACCACCCTGCATCAGCTTTTACAGAAGGAAATCAGCGTTCCATTATATTTTATTGTTAGCCGCAGTTTAGGAATACATAGCTTTGCTTTTGCCTTTTTCTTTCCTTCCCTTTCCTTCCCCTTGCCTGAGAGAAAAGAAGGAAAAAAATATTCATCTTTTTTCCCCCTCTTTTTGGAAGATAGGACTTTGAAGACAATCTGAAATACCATATGAACTCACTTCCAGATGTTTTTTGTTTCATATGGAATTGAATTGGGCTCAGACTGTGTTTTTAAGCTCTATGGTAAAAATATCACTGTCTTCTAGTGCCTTATTGGGGACAGGGATAGAATCGACACTTTGTCAGAAGGGATTGAGTCTGCTAACTTAAACTCTCCTTGATACAGGAATACAAAGTCTCCAGCTGTGAACAGAGACTCATCAGTGAAATAGAGTACAGGCTAGAAAGGTCTCCTGTGGATGAATCAGGTGATGAAGTTCAGTATGGAGATGTGCCTGTGGAAAATGGAACGGCACCATTCTTTGAGATGAAGCTGAAACATTACAAGATCTTTGAGGGAATGCCGGTAACTTTCACATGTAGAGTGGCTGGAAATCCAAAGCCAAAGGTGAGCTGGGAACATGGCTTTTTAAGAGTCATTCTCTGAGGAAAAGTTTAGCTTCCAAAACATGGCATGCCAGTAGGAGGGAGAGATACAATCTTTCTCAATACCCACAATATAAAGGGTTTTTAATATTCTGAAGTTCTGGGCCATCTTCAGGAGGCATTAGAAACCGAAAAAGATGGTTGGGGGAATGGAGTTTGAGTTTGAAGACTAGAGTACAGAATAACCAACAAGGAGCCCTTCATACACCTGTATCATTTATTCCTCATCTTTACTCCCAATCGCAAATAACTGAACTGAGTTCTGTGAGGTGAGTTGACTTTCCGAGGTCAGAGAGCTGGTGAGTGGCCAGGTCTGTATATGAACCCACTGCTCTGTACCATACAGAGAAGTAATACTCACCACTGGTTCTTCCCGTCTTTAATCTACAAAACCAAGGCTACTTATATTAAGAGGGAGGTGGGGTGAAGAATATTGTTTAGAATGGATAATAGAAACTTCTGATGGCATGCAGGACTAGGCTGACCTGGATGGGAGCCCTCTCCATACAAACATTTGGAAATGCTGGCTAAGGAGCTGCCCTAACTTTAAAGGAAGGACTAGAATAACTGTTTACTAGCCCAGCAAAGCAATAAACAGGAGTACACTTTTCCCTAGAACTTGAGTGAAAAGAATAAAAAAGGCAAAAAAAATAGAACCCCTAAACTATACTATCACATGATAGGGAGCCAAAAGCTGAGAAATTAATGTGAAATTTAGTCCTGGATGATTAAAATTCTTGGAAGCAAGCAAAAAGTTGCCTTATATAAAGGTAATAATAATATGTGAAGAAATAACCATGAGGAGAGTTGTTAGGCTGTTTTTGCGTTAATACAAAGGGATTCCTGAGACTGGGTAATTTATTTAAAAACAAAACAAAACAAGTTTTATTGGCTCAGTTCTCCATGGTGTACAGGAAGTATAGCACCAGGATCTGCTCCTGGTGAGGCCTCAAGAAGCTTACAGTCATGGCAGAGGGGGAGAAGGTGACTCACACGGCGAGAGTAGGAGCAAGAGATAGAAGTGGCGGAGGGAAGGTCCCAAACTTTTAAACAGCCAGATCTCCTGTGAACTAACTGAGCGAGAACTTACTTATCACCAAGGGGGTGGTGCTAAACTATTCATGAGGGATCTACACCCATGATCAAATCACCTCCCCCCAGGCCCCACCTCCAACACTGGGAATCCCATTTCAGCCTGAGATTTGGAGGGGACAGACATCTAAACCATATTAAGAATCAATAGTGCAAGAAACAGAAAAACAGAAGGCCAAGTATTGCACAATATTGAACAATCTTAAGTAGCCTCTAAAATAACTTTAAAATGATTGAAACAATTTTTAAAAGAATGGAAACTATAAAGAACAAGATAGTACCAAAAAATGCAAATTTATTACATAAGCATAAAGCAATATACTCAGCGAAATAAAAAGCTTCGTTGTGGCATAAAATGAAAGAACAGAAAGTGACAAAAAAGAAAAAAAGATACCTGATGCTTTTAGGTGTTTGTTAGTTTCCTAGAGTTCCATGCATTCTTTTGTTTTCCCGTTATGGCAGGTTTTACCATCATATTCTTTCTTAAGACTGAATTGCAACCCCAAAATCAAAGATTAAAGAAAATAGCCTTGAATTTTCAAACCCTATCTACTTCCTAATAAAATGGAATTTTTAAACTCCATTGTTACAGAAAACTTTTTACCATATTCTTGGCATAATTTGCATAATAGCTGTGTATTCACACCATGTTATCAAATGCATGTATTAAAAATAAATTTGTAGCTTATGAATGAAATTCAACAACGAATCATATCTTGAACTTCCAAAATATTCATAAAGATTCCATATTATTTTCAAACCTTACACAAGGCTTAAATCACTGATCAAGTTCTAAGATGATTGATTCTTATAGCATACTACTTTAACTTGAAAGATGGGCTTTTGTTTTTAATATAACTGTACTTTTTTCCTAATAGAAATTTAAATGTTTCACAGCCAGAAGAGATTTAATTGTTTAAACTTTTTATTGTTAAATGTTCTTCTTTCATCCTTCCTTTCTCTCACTCAACCTTCATCCTCCCCATCCTTTTTCTTCCTTCTCTGATCTATTAAAGGTCTATTTTAGCATATGCCATATAAATTACATTAGGATTGTTAAAGCATGGAATATTCATGTTTAAAGAAATACATGTTTTTTAGGCTTATGTCTTAAAATATATTTTATTCCTCCTTTGGCATGCTTGTTCTAGTTGAGCCATAGGAAGTTTGAAAATAATTTCTACTTTACCCTCTTCTCTTTACCCTCTTGTGCCCTCCCGAATTTCTCCCTCCATTAGTAGGCTTGGTGAAATTTTGGAAATATTTCTTAGATCTTATTTGAAAGTTGTATGCCAAGTATAACGGAAGTGAAAAATACGATTAAAGGATAGAAATAATTCAATAACTGGCATTGTGGCAAGAATGCAAAAGGAAGAAACTGTATACTTATTATACCTTCTCTGTTCTATCAGAAATAGTCAACCATGGCCAGGGATGGTGGCTCATGCCTGTAATCCCAGCACTTTGGGAGGCTAAGGCAGGTAGATTACTTGAGGTCAGGAGTTTGAGAACAGCCTGGGCAGTATGGTGAAACCCCATCTCTACTAAAAATACAAACATTAGCTTAGCATGGTAGTGAACACCTGTAATCCCAGCTACTCAGGAGGCTGAAGCAGGAGAATCACTTGAACCCAGGAGACAGAAGTTGCAATGAGCCAAGATCATACCACTGCACTCCAGCCTGGGTGACAGAGCCAGACTCCATCTAAAAAAAAAAAAAAAAAAGAGTCAACCACTAAATAGAGTATGATAATTATGAAGTGTGATACTTTACATAATTTAATTTTTAGAACTGAAAGTTACTAGTCCTGCTGATGATTACTTTTTAGATTCTAGAGTTTAATAATACAGTTTCTGTAAATTTGGAGCTATCTGAAATATACGAGTTTGAAAAGTTACAGCAGTTATATTCTGACAATTCATGCATTTATTTAGTGCCGTACATTTCTAGTCTTTTCCTTTCTTAGGATGGAGGTTTCAAAAAGATTTTTCAGATTGAAATACTTTGACAGACAGTTGAATTTGAATGCCAGTTTATGTTACCAGTTTACATACTGATTTACCTTAAGGAAGAAGTTTGTTTTAACAACAAAAGGGTCTAAAGTATATTTCTCTTGTTAGGAATTAGTTAGGAATACTTTTGGCTGCAAGGAACAAAAAGTGACAACAAAGAACTTGCTGTGGCTTCAAAAAGGAAAGGCTTATTTGCTTATGTAATAAGTCTGGAGGTGGGTTGATGTAGCTGTTACTTCAGTACCTCAGCCATGTTAGGGCTGTTGGCACTGATTCATTATGATGGGCCTGTCTTTCAACTGTGTTTTCGTAGCTTAAAAATAATAATGAGCTTAGCCGGGCATGGTGGCTCACAACTGTAATCCTAGCTACTCTGGAGGCTGAGGTACGAGAATCATTTGAACTTGTGAGGCAGAGGTTTCAGTGAGCCAAGATTACATCACTGCACTCCAGCCTGGGCAACAGAGCAAGACTCTGTCTCAAAAATAAGAACTCAGACATCCATGGACAACTGATTTTGCTTAAAAGTGAGGGAAGAAAGGAGGATCTTTGACCACTTTAAAATACTTTATTTAATCAAAATTTACTTTTGTTTTTCACATTTTGTTTCTTTTGAGACAGGGTCTCAGTCACCCAGGCTGGAGTGCAGTGGTATGATCATGGCTCACTGCAGCCTCAGCCTCCTGGGCTCAAGCAATCCTCCTGACTCAGACTCCCAAATAGCTAGGACTATGGGTGTGCGTCACCACACCCAGATAAGTTTTTTTTTATTTTTTGTCAAGACAGGGTCTTATTGTGTTGCCCAAGCTGGTCTTGAATTCCTGGGCTTGAGCAGTACTCCTGCCTCAGCCTCCCAAAGTGCTGGAATTATAGGCAAGAGCCACTGTACCTGGCCTACATTTAATTTTTTATCAACTTTGAGTTACATATCTCAAAATTATTATACTTTTCAATACTGCTGTGTTTTCTTTAACAAATGGGGAGAGGGGACAAACATTTAACCTTTGATCATAAGCTTCCTGGCCTAGAAAGAAGGCAATAGTGTTCCACCCACCACCAATCCTTAGTCATTACCTCCCTCCCTACCAACCTCTTTTATTTGTCAAACACAATTCAGTGAAGTGATCAGAGTATGAGTTCTGCTTTTGTTCTCCAAAACAACCTTTTTACCTTTATTTTATACACGATACATTTTAATTCCTGGTACATTTGAAAACAAAAAGAAAAATGCCTATAATGCCACTTCATGGAAATAATCATTGCCAAAATTCAGTATATATCTGTGCATATAAGTAATATATGAATGTGAGTGCCATTTTTTTTTTTTGAAACAGTCTCACTCTGTCACCAGGCACCAGGCTGGAGTGCAGTGGTGGGATCTCGTCTCACTGCAACCTCCGTCTCCCAGGTTCAAGCAATTCTCCTGCCTCAGCCTCCCAAGTAGCTGGGACTACAGGCACACGCCACCACGCCCAGCTAATTTTTGTAATTTTTTTTTAGTAGAGACGGGGTTTCACCATGTTGGCCAGGATGGTCTTGATCTCTTGACCTCGTGATCCGCCCGCCTCGGCCTCCCAGAGTGCTGGGATTACAGGCGTGAGCCACCGCCCCCTGCCAAGTGCCATATTTTTAAAAACAAAAGGAGGGTATAAAATTTCAAAACTCAACTAGAATTTAAATTGGGTTTTTTCATTGAAAAATCAATTTCTGATTAAAGTATTTGGTTTAACTTTTCAACATGAAAACTCAGATCAGCTCTACAAACCACACTGTTACTATTTGCAGTCCTCCAGATAGAGTAGGAGTCACAAACTTAATCTTTCATCTTTGTTTCCTTTCACAGATCTATTGGTTTAAGGATGGGAAGCAGATCTCTCCAAAGAGTGATCACTACACCATTCAAAGAGATCTCGATGGGACCTGCTCCCTCCATACCACAGCATCCACTTTAGATGATGATGGGAATTACACAGTTATGGCTGCAAACGCTCAGGTAAAGAAAGGTATAGGTCTGGGCTCAGTTCTGTGTCTGGTGCTGACAGGTATTTGACTGGACAGAGGAACTATTTAAGTAAAAGGTGAAGTTAAGAAGTTTCTTTGATGTATGAAACTATTTTTCCAAATTCTACGTCCCTCTTGGTTTCAGAGGATAGAAAAATTCTTTGTTTCATGAATATTGATTCCATCAGGTGTTCTTCTGCAGGAATGATTCTGGTGCAGATGTTCATTCCTTCCACAAATATTACTAAGGGCCTAATATGTACAAACTTTCCATGTGGTTGATGGGGGTGCAGTGGTAGACTGGACAGAGTCCTATGGTAAAAAATAAGCAATTAACAAATACACAAATAATGTAACTTCGGGTAGGATTATATGAAGAACATAAAGTAGAAAAGGACAGAGTGAGTGGTATGCATAGGCTGTATAAGAAAACTCAACAAAGTAAAATATTTTAAAAGAAACCCATCAGTGGGATTTAATGTGCAAGTGTAGACAATGATCATTTTGATAGCATTCAGGTATATCTGTTTCCGTCAAAATGTTTTCTCTTGTATTTGCCTTTGGACTTAGGATAAAAAAGATCAGTTGCCTGCCTAGAATTTAGTAGGAGGCTGCTGGGTATCATGTTGCCAATTCAAGCCTGCAAATTCTTTTTTATTATGTTATACATTTTAGTCACTATGCTGGATATAGGGGGTACAAAAATGAGTAAAAAGTTATTTTGTACCTTAAGATCTCAATGTATGACAGGGTAGTTTTACTAAGTCTTCAAAAGTCGTATAAATAATACACTTTTAAAAAGAAAAACAGGCATGGTAAAATGAACAGTTTCTCTAGAAGTCATCTTTGTAGAATCTCTGAGCTATTTATATCATTTCACATTACTGCTTTTGAAGAAAATATTTACCATTAGAAAGTATATAAATAATTTTAATAACACTGCAAACTTTTAATTAAATTTTGTGGCACGGGTGCAGTGGCTCATGCCTTTAATCCCAGCACTTTGGGAGGCCTAGGCAGGTGGATCACTTGAGCCCAGGAGTTTGAGACCAGCCTGGCCAACGTGGCGAAACCCTGTCTCTACTAAAAATACAAAAATTAGCCAGCTGTGGTGGTATGCACCTGTAATGCCAGCTACTTGGGAGGTTGAGGCACGAGAATCACTTGAACCCGGGATGCGGAGGTTTCAGTGAGCCAAGACTACACCACTGCACTCCAACCTGGGTGACAGAGTGAAACTCTGTTTATAAATAAATAAAATTTGTTCAAGGTTTATTATTTTCTAATATTCCATGGTCATATAAATATGTTTTTCTGCAATAATGTTAAGAATGAAAACAAATTTTCCAGCTAATCAGGTTGTGACAGAGGACAGCAAACTCTTCACTATTAATGAAAAGCTTCTATTTAATGTACATTCTTGAAGTGCTAAATTTTTTTAATGAATACATGACCATCACCCTGAGAAATAGTCTAAATCACAGTTAAGAAGTTGCATTTTAATGTTTGTGTTCATATTTGATATCTATGAAGAAACAAAAATGGAAATTACTTTTTTCTTTCTTTTTTTGAGACTGAGTCTGGTGGCATGATCTTGGCTCACTGCAACCTCCACCTCCTGGGTTCAAGCAGTTTTTCTGCCTTAGCCTGTCAAGTAGCTGGGACTACAGATGTGGACCACCATGCCCAACTGATCTTTTGTATTTTCAGTAGAGATCGGGTTTTGCCATGTTGGCCAGGCTGATCTTGAACTCCTGACCTCAGGTGATCTGCCCACCTCAACCTCCCAAAAAGTGCTGGGATTACAGGTGTGGGCCACTGCACCCAGCTTTTTCTTTTCCTTATTATACTTTCAGTGCATTTCCTTGACATTAACAAATCCTAGCTTTTAGTTTAGTTTTTTGCATGTTTAAAAAAATGGTGGAGAACTAACAAACAAAATCCAAAATTTTTCTTCGTGTTGGGTCGTTTATTCCTCTTTCTTTTGCCCTAGAAAGGCTGGGATATATTATGGGATGGAGTTATCTGTGGTACGTTAGTACTTGCCAATACTGGGGCCCTACTATTAATTTCAAGGCATTTTTCTTAGCGTGTTTTAAATTGTTACTGGAATAAGCCAATTTATAGAACAAAAGAACATAAACATAAAACTACACTTGTGAGTCTGCTTAGTGTCTTCCTCAAATTAAAGTAATGCATTTTCCCATGTGGAAAAGTTCTCAGTGGGGAAGGACTGACTCCGTGTTCATGGACAATGCCAGTGTGCAGAGTTGAAGACAGCAGGCCAGCGTCGGGGGTCAGTAGTCGCTAGTCATTTAAACTCGCTTGACAAACTGTGAGGAAGTCACTAAATGAAGGTGAGCTGCTGAAGAGCTCCCTTGGATCATTCCACATTACATACATAGACCATCACATTGTACACCACAAATGTATACAATTATAATTTGTCAGAATTAAAAATAAATGCACTGGGCGCGGTGGCTCAGGCCTGTAATCCCAGCACTTTGCAAGGCCAAGGCAGGCGGATCGCCTGAGGTCGGGAGTTCGAGACCAGCCTGACCAACATAGAGAAACCCCTTCTCTACTAAAAACACAAAATTAGCCAGGCGTAGTGGTACATGCCTATAATCCCAGCTACTTGGGAGGCTGAGGCAGGAGAATTGCTTGAACCCAGGACGCCAAGATCACAGTGAGCTGAGACTGTGCCATTACACTCCAGCCTGGATAACAAGAATGAAACTATCTCAAAAAAAAAAAAAATTTTTTTTTTTTAACTTATTTAGAGACAGTGTCTTCCTCAGTCACCGAGACTGGAGTACGGTGGCATGAACATGGCTCGCTGCAGCCCCGAACTCAGGCTCAAGCAATCCTCCCATCTCAGCCTCCCAAAGCACTGGGATTATAGGCATGAGCCACTGCCATTAGCCAAAAATCAATTTTTAGAAAATAAATGTAATCTTACCCAAAGCCCACTAGCCAAAAAAAGAAACCCTTGTCAACAGAGGACAAAAAGGAAGGGAAGGAAATAAAGAAATGTTACTACAAATGCCAAGATTGTAGGGCAACACTGATGATACCGAAAAACCTAGGATGAGGCCAGCAGACTGTGCAGTACAGGGGTTAAGAGCATGAACTTTGGCATCAGTCAGATCTGGGTTGGAATTCTAGCTCAGCCACTCAGTACCTGTGTGACCTTTACAAGTCACTTAATTTCTCTGTGCCTGTTTCCTCCTTTGTAAAATAAGAATAATAATACAGATTTAAATAGTACACATAAAAAGCATTCTGTTTACCTGGCATATAGTATGCTTTCAATAGATGCTAGTTATTGCCATTATTTTAATTCGGAAACAGTAACTACACCATCTTAAAGCAACAGGCCTACAACAGAAGCCTGTGGAACCAGGATGTGAAGGATCAGTTCCTTGTCTAGGTACTCCGTTCCCACAGTACTGTTTGTTAGAAAGGAAGCAAGTCAGTTTGGGATGGAATTTCTACCATGTTGTTGGTGTGTGGTCTTCTGACCTCCTCGCCTTTCTGTTTGATCACCCCCGTGGGAAAGGACTTAGGCAGCAGATGTGGCTGTGCCACAACTGCCACAGCTGTGGGCTTGGGTGGAGGAGCTGTGAGCTAGAGGACGGCCACACCCATAGCACAGCGGACATCAGCCACACATGAAGCTGGGAAGCTGCTCTCTGCTCTCAGCACCCTCAGGGCCAAGAGAAGGCTCAAAAGAGAGTGGTCACTGCCCTCACTCCAGGCCCCAGTAATTCCACTGCTGAGCCCCATGGTTAACCCTCTCTGGTTCTTTGCTCTACCCTTTGGAGAGAAGACAGAAATGAGAAGTGGAGCAAACCAGCCCTCCTAAAAGAATATCCTGTCCCACCTGTGATTTAAGCCAAGGGTAAAATGACTACTCTGGGTCTATCAAAGGAACAACAACAAAAAAAGATTCCAAGAACTCCAGGCGTCACAGTAACCAGATGAGTTCCTGACACTCTGTATTATAGTATTCCAGCCAACTCCAAAGATCAGTTGACACTCCCAACATCTTAATTAAGGGGCAGGGCTAAGAGTCTTCTTTACCTAAATAACCCAAGACAGGCAAAAGGAAGGGAAACTCATGAAGTGAGTCTGAGTCTAGGCCTCAGTGTGTAGATGTGTATATCCCATTGAAATTGCTGTGAGAGAATTGCTGTATTTATGCCACTTAGCAGTAGTAGTATTTGTTCCAAGTTTCTGAGCATGTTGCCTGATTGATTTTAATTCCAAGAGTAAAACCCCTTCTTTTCTGTCTTTTCTGTCTTCAGTAACAGGTAGGTCCAAATATGGCAGATACAAGTTTTATGAGTCATCACTTAAAAATTGGAGTGAACTTTACTACCCATTAGAAAAACAAAGTGGCATTTAAACCATGACCAGTGACAGACCATTTTTCTACCTAACTCTTGGCATAAGTTACCATTTGTTGCTATAGGGATGCCATTCTGGAAATGTTTAACACTGTTAGAATCTCAACTTTACAATCAATTACCATATATTAAAACATTTTGTTCTTATAGCTTATAAATCAAAACATGGCTTGAAACAGACATGTCAGAAAAGGCAGTGGAAAAAAATTCAAAATAGCTAAATCTTTCGACATATAGCAATCCCAAAAGCATAAAGTGTAGTTGACAGAAAACTGACATTGCTGCCTTACTTCCTTAATGCCCTCCAGTTACCTTAAATTTTGAAATTTTAAAGGTATTTGGGTTTAGGGGAAAAAAAGCAATTGGGTTTGAAAGGGAAGAATACATCTATGTTTTCTAGTACACTGTAGCCCAGATGATGTGAAATGACCAAAGAAAAGAGGAAGACTAGAGTGGAAAAATTAGTTCAGTAATGAAACACAGACGGCAGAGCGCTCCTGAGCAGTGGAAAATAAGTACAGAAAGCAGCCAAGAGAAGGGTGAGAACCAAGGAGGGAGGAAAATATTAAAGTTCAGCAGAATATTTTATAGAATATGGTATTTTTCCACCTGAGTTAATCTTTTGGGAATAAGAAAAACATTCGCTATTATTGACTGCATCCAAATTCTACTTGGGATAGAACAGGCAGCTCTAAACATATACTGGGCTGTTTATCATACTCAATGTGTGCAGCTCAAGCAATTCATAAGAGACCAAAGCAATCACATAGTTTAGAAAAATAATGAGTGATTGTACAGTTACACCAAGCAGAATGCCAAAATGAGGATCACAAATAGTTTATTTTAGACTCTAATCCTGTCTTTAAGAACAACTAAATCTAAACAGGAATATCTGACTTTGTCATGTTGTGTTGCTAAGTTACTTTGTATTGCACTTGGATTTTGGAATTGCTGTTTTGCAGTTTGATGTTTCCTCAAACTGCATTATGTATACAAGTGGCAAGCTTTTATAAAGACCTGTGTGCCACAAGTTAAATTTCATAAACTATGAAATATAAATGTTATTTCTATATTATATAAATAATTGGTCTCACACAAGGTATGAAATAATCTTTACAAGCTGGATGTTTAATACAGAATCACTTTAAGAATTCAAACTTATTTTTAATATAAGCTTTAAACTCTGTGGATTTGTTTGGAATAGAAAAGGAGCACACAGCTGAGTTAAATATAAAATGTTAGTCTGTTGCTTATGTTTCGTTTTAGCATTATAAGGTTTCCTGGCTCATTTCAATCCTCCCTTTAAACACTCCCTTCCATTATTCTTGTTAATAGTAAAGCAGATGGAAATGAGAAAATTAATAAAAGCAAATGCAACAGCATTAATGTACATCAGAGCCTACTATGATTACCAGGGTTAATAGGCATATTATTAAAATCAATTATTAGCTGGGCGCGGTAGCTCACGCCTGTAATCCCAGCACTTTGGGAGGCTGAGGTGGGCGGATCACCTGAGGTTGGGAGTTGGAGACAAGCCTGACCAACATGGAGAAACCCTGTCTCTACTAAAAATACAAAATTAGCTGGGCGTGGTGGTGCATACCTATAATCCCAGCTACTCGGGAGGCTGGGGCAGGAAAATCACTTGAACTCAGGAGGTGGATGTTGTGGTGAGCCAAGATCTCACCACTGCACTCCAGTCTGGGCAACAAGAGTGAAACTCTGTCTCAAAAGAAAAAAAATCACTTATTGCTAATTCTGTATGATCTCTCTCAAAAATAAATATGTTCAGACTTAAAAACCTGAACTTTTATGCACACTGAAGGCATCTTTTCAAAAATGCTTCACTGAACTCTGGGGGGATTTCTCCCAAATAAAAATGACAGAATTATACAGCTTCTTAGTTTGGATGCTCTCTAAATGCTACTGGTTATGTATTGGTTAGTAATATATTTAGCCAATAATACTACATAAATCAAACTGAGAGTTCTGCCTCCTGAAGACCACACTTCCCCCTTTTACGCTCAGAATGAAGGTTGACATCAGAATAGAAAGATGACAAATGTTAACTACTTCTTCTCAAATTTGGGAAGTTAAGGAAGTATTCTGTGGCAATATTTGTATATATGGTTCTAAGCAGAAGCAGCGAAAACCTTGAAAAGAGTGTAGAAGTGTGTGACCTCCCAGAGTAGTATGCCAACCTGTTCCCCTCCCCCCTCCCCATTTTTTTTGGAGAGGGGAGGAAGAGGCAGGCCAAGCATATCAAGAATCTGTTTAGAGTTGAATAAGATGTATTTCCTCCTCCACATCAAATGCAGCCTCCACACTAACAAGCACATTTGAATATGACTGTGCTTAGCACCTTTCAAGCACCAGCAGAAGTTAAAAAGGTTCATCTACTCCCACAGTCTTCCTCCTATGCCAAAGGTATTTTGTTTTTCCTTTGGAGTAAATTACATTATAATGCCAAAAAAAAAAATTCCATTACATAAACAATTCTAAAGGATGCCTCACAACTGGTTATTAGAACTATATCCATATTGAGTGCTACAATAATTTCACATTTTGAGCACTGGCTTCATGCAAACACAATGCTGCCACCTGCTTTACAAATACTAATGCCTTTAATCTTCATGAGAACCCACTAGGTATTAACTATATGGTCCGATTTTAGAGAAGGAATCTTAGAAAGATTAAGTTACCTGCCTAAAGTCACTTTCCTGTAAGGGACAGCAGGACTGGTTTACAAACTTAGACTGATTGCAGAGCTCCTGAGTGCCACACTGAGGTATTTGAGGCCCATCCCACGAGGACGGGCACTAAGTGGCAGGGCAGATACTGGTGAAATATGAAGGAATTGTCAAAGGATGTAAGAGTTTACTTCAAGTAAAGTATATTCACATGGAAATTCTTACTGGGGTCCGCCAAGCCACTGGGGCTCCTAAAAACCATCCTGATGGGGGTCCATGCATAATGTCTCAGACCCATGGTAACACAGGACCAGCCATGAAGAATTTAATCATGGTAACTGATGATGTCACATATCGCTTGATAATATCTCATACCGCTTGATAATGTCTCAGACCCATGATAACACAGGACTAGCTATGAGTAATTTAATCATGATAATTTATGATGTCACATACCACTTGATATTTGTAGGAGGATTTAGGTTACATCATTTAACCCTTACAACATCCTTGTGAGAGATTTACATAGCATCCCTATTTGTACGGATGAAGAAACAAAGGCTTGAACAAATTCAGTGATTTGCTCAAAGTTTTAGGAAAAATCGAAACTCAAATCCAAGTTAGAAGGGCGGGTGTGTTGAACTGTTTGTAATAACCCATATCCCCTTGTCCAAATTCAAGGTTAGGTCTGAATTTAACTTACAGTATTTCTTTTTCTAATCACATACATGATTAGTTCATTTTAACTTACCCTGTGGATCCTCTGGGCTTCCTATCACAAGGAAGGATATATCCAAATTATGAGCATTTCATCCTGAAAGCCAGAAAGCAGATAAGGAAGCCACATTCCATATCAGTACACTTGAAGCTATTTGTATAAAACAATACACACACTTCCTTGTCCTCAACCTCCCAAAAGAATCATTAATTTTATGTGTTCATTTGTTATCTTGTATGATGCCTCAGTTGGGTAGTTTATGATGGGGGTCTTCTAAGCACGTTATATCCAGATTTTCCAAAGCAAGTACAGACCTGGAGGAGTTGGATGAAATTTTTAGATTTCAAGCTAGTTTAGGGAATCCCAAATGTTTGCCAAGAGTTTAGCAGGAGAGAATCTGTATCAAGTGGCCTGTGCTTCAGATACAGTTAATCTGAGTTAGAAATAATTCTCCTTCATAATGTTAGACTTCATGTCTCCTTGGAAACTTTCAGGAAACACGGTGTTTTAACCGCAGCCTCAATAGCAAATACTGTGAATGCCAGAGGGAGTCACATATGTAGTGGTATAAAACTAGTTAGGTTTGTTTCTTTGTGATGACCTCTCTTTGACATTGCTCATTCTTCTCCTGTCTGGATGACATTCCTGTTTTGTGATGACCTCTCTTTGGTCATTCCTCATTCTTCTCCTGTGTGTATGACATTCCTGTGTGTCTTTGCCTTTTCTGGGAGGTGCCAGTCCTCAAGAAGTCCAGGATTTAGGAGACCTGCAGAGCCCCACCAGTTAGAGTACTGCCCTTCACTGAATCCTGCTATGGGTGTTTTTCTCTGCATTCCCTCCACTAGTGCCCTCACCCTGATCCCCAGTCCAGTCTACTTGCAGTTGGAAGGCAGTTCTTCAAAACACACAGAACACTCCAGCTTCTGGGGCCTATCTCCATAGGCAGCTTGCAATGAAAATGAGAGCCAATGGAAGAATTTTATTTTCAGTGTAACGGCATGAGGGCTTCTCATCAACTCTGAACTAGAATTAAGTCTAATCATTGATGGTACATCTGCTTCTCATTTTTCTTCTCTTGCTGTTACCTTTGGCAGTCATCAGAATTTAGAAGCACATCTCATTCTCCTGAGCGAGTAGAGGAGAAAAATCATCTATTTTGCTACTCTGCTGGTAACGGTGAAAAAATAAGAGAAGGAGCTGAAACCAAAACCAAAGTAATAATATGTGGCTTATCCGTGTCATCTGGGTGTCCTGAGTATTACTCATCTGTTCACATATGACAGCATTTATCAGACTCTTTTTTTGCTTTTGTTACTTTTAATTGACACAGTTATACATATTTATGAAGTACAGTGTGACATTTCAAAGCATGTATACAATGTATAATGCTCAATTAATGGTAATTAGCATATCTGTCACCTCATTTATCATTTGTGTTAGAAACACCCAAAATCCACTCTTCCAGCTGTATGAAAATACACAATAAACTGTTGTTATAGTCATCCTACAGTGCTATGGAACACTAAAACGTCCTATGTGCTGTAATTTTGTATCCATTAACCAACTTCTGGCTATCTCCCTTACCCCACCATCCCATCAAACTTTCAATTGACAAATTTAAGATATAAAATATAGTTTTTTATTACATAGGCCCTCATCATATGACCCGCATATTTTAGGTATTCAACTGCTTCTGATTTTTAAATCTCAAATATGTTCATTTCATAAGAACATGGTTTCATTTAGTCATGAAGCTCTCCTTACCATCCCACGCATACATCTTACATAATACTCATTTTATCCTGCTCACTTTTATATATGGTTTGGGGAAGGGATGCCACTAACATTAAATCAGTATATTATTAAAAAGATCTGAGACAAACTTTTTAAATCATCTAGGTTTGATTTTAGAATTGGCTACAAGTGATTAGATAGCTGACCATGAAAACAGAATCTTCACAAGAGACTGGTGTCCTCCTACTACAGGTTACAATTCAACAGCATGTGTTATGGAGCCCTTTCCAGGTTAGAATTAATTAAACAAGGGTTGTCATTTTAAATACCATCCTAGATAAAACAGTAAAGCTTATTTAAGAGTTCCAAAAACAACCTTGACCTGAGTAAAAATAGTTTTACTGAGGCACTTAACTCACAGGGAAAGTGTTTTTCTGAAAAGGGTTAGAGTCATTACTAACCTGGCACACTGATTTGTTATGAAATAATGTCTTACAGAGAATAGGACAGTAGGCATGATAGTGCTTAATGGTTCATGGTTTTAAGTAGCAAATCAGTTCTTTCCTGGTATTTCTACAGGGCCGCATCAGTTGTACTGGACGGCTAATGGTACAGGCTGTCAACCAAAGAGGTCGAAGTCCCCGCTCTCCCTCAGGCCATCCTCATGTCAGAAGGTATTTAAAACGTTCCCTCCCATAAGTGTTACTATTTCATTGATTACTGTAAATTTAGTACTACTAGAATCATCATATAACCACAAAAGTGAACATGATTCGAAGACAGAATATGAATACAAACCTAAAGTGTGTGGCTCCTTGATTACTGTGCTCCTTTGTGATTCAGAAAGGGAATGGGAACAAACATTTGCTAATGTTTGCTAAGCCCATTCACGTACACTATTAGTTTGTTAAATAGGACATACTTTATAGGGAAATAAATCAAGACTGAGCACTTTTAAATGACACATGAAAATACTACTAAATGGGCCAGGCACAGTGGCTCATGCCTATAATCCCAGCACTTTGGGAGGCTGGAGGTGGGTGGATCACAAGGTCAGGAGATAGAGACCATCCTGGCTAATATGGTGAAACACCATCTCTACTACAAATACAAAAATTTAGCTGGGCGTGATGGCATGCACCTGTAGTCCAAGCTACTCAGGAGGCTGAGGCAGGAGAATTGCATGAACCCAGGAGGCGAAGGTTGCAGTGAGCCAAGATTGCACCACTGCACTCCAGCCTGGGTGACACAACAAGACTCCATCTCAAAAAAAAAAAAAAAGAAAAGAAAAAATACTACTAAATGGTACACAAATGTTGGAAACCAAACTTCTCTAACCAATAGCTGTGTGAGTTGACCATTTTAAGCTATTGCCACTAGGTTTCTTAAAGTCAGCTAATTTATTAATGTTCATTTTTCAGTCACTTAGACCACAAATCTTATAGGTAAGAGTTGTCACATTTTAAATACTCAGATATCTGCTAACAATAGAGATGCTTTCCATTCCTAGTAGTCCTGAGTCTATGCAGAGACACTGATGGAACAATGGTAGGCAGGGATAGTAAAAGGGTATTACTTCTTAGTAACAGACTTGCACCTAAAAAGCAAAATACAATAAGTCAACTAGCCTGCCAGCTTGGGTTCCTGTTTAGATATTTTATAGACAGAATATCCTTAAATAGTCCTGACCCTGAATTACAGGCCATAGATGCAAACACCTTCAGTGAAGAGAACAGATAGTTAGCTCACAGAGAATAAGCAGGAAAATGGAGTAAGCATTAAACAAGTGGTGTCTACACCTCCTGTGTGACTGGATTCACAGAGACTTTTGTTCAACATTTGGAAGACCAGAGCATGTGCACATTTAATTCTAACTTCATCATGGCAATACCTGTTCACAGGATGCTAGCCCCGTATCTTTGGGTATAAACACAGCACATACAATATTAAGTCCATTGTTTTGCATTATTTGCTTTTCTTGTTGTCCACAATACATTTAAGCCTTTCCATAGATCAGTGGGTCCTAGAAAGCTTTTTCTCATAAATTAGGCTAAACTATATTAAAAAGCTAATAATTACTAGCCTAATATACCTATCTTTCATTTGTTCCACTCTTGCTTTTCCTAGTTAAGTGTTTTTAAACTTATCTTCTCGTGACTACTGACAGGATTTATATTCAGCATCTTTTAAGTCTTCTCTGCAATTACTTTCAACTGGATTCCTCTTAAAGGTTTCTCTGGCAACCTTTAAAAGTGACAGAGATACACAGAATCTGGGAGATTTGTACAATTTCATTTTTTAAAACAAAAAGTAATACCTCTAGTCATACGGATAATTAACGCAAAAGAAAACTTGCCTAAAAATGTAATTTGTTTTCTTGTTTAATATGAAAAAGAATTTTAATTAAAAATATATTGAATTTTTATAGGGTAATAAGAACTTTTAATTTCCTAAAAATTTAAAAATCATAGTGGAAAGTTCTAGTAACTTCTGTTGAAAAAGATTTGGTAATAATAGTGCTACTTTTCATAAAGTTTTTTAAATATACCCCATTTTTTTCATTTCCCCTTTTATGATTTGTAAGTAGCCTGCAATTGGCAGATAATTAAATTTATAGTAAACTTACAAATTAAACAACATTTTGCTATTCTGATTTTTTAATCTGTAAATATTAGATGTAGGGATCAGATAAGGAAATCATATTACCCCATGTATTTTAAGAAAACAGATAACTAAAATCTGGAAATAACTACTATCTATATTTCTATCGGTCACCTTTCTTTTTTCAAGGCCTCGTTCTAGATCAAGGGACAGTGGAGATGAAAATGAACCAATTCAGGAGCGATTCTTCAGACCTCACTTCTTGCAGGCTCCTGGAGATCTGACTGTTCAAGAAGGAAAGCTCTGCAGAATGGACTGCAAGGTAAGATGTTGTTACTGCTTGCGTATCTATTGCCTCACTTCTCCCCACTTGCCATTTCTCTATAGTTCCTTTTGGGGAAATTACATAAAGTATAAAATGAGGGCCGGGCACAGTGGCTCATGCCCGTATTCCCAGCACTTTAGAGGCCAAAGCCAGGCGGATTGCTTGATCCCAGGAGTTCAAGACCAGCCTGAGCAGTATGGAGAAACCTCATCTCTACCAAAAATACAAAAATTAGCCAGGCGTGGTGGCATGCACCTATAGTCCCAGCTACTTGGGAGGCTGAGTTAGAAGGATTGCTTGAGCTGAAGGCTGCAGTGAGCCATGATGGTGCCACTGAATTCCAGCCTGGGTGACAGAGCAAGACCCTCTCTCAAAAAATAAAATGATTCTAGCTTAAGAGGGGAAAAAGTGAAATATGCTGGATATATATATATTGTTTATTATGATTCTTTACTTTTAAATCTACATTAAATATTTTCTTAGAACCCTACATGACATTCTCCAGAAAGTCATCAGGAGGTTTTATTTATCCCTTTAACTGTTGAAATAATAAATATAATAAATCTACCATGTCTTCATTCTTTTTTCATGCAGATTTTGTACCCATATATCTACTTAGACTTTTCTTCCTCCCATTTTCTAACTTTAAGAGAAGTCAGTGACATCATTCCTTCATCTGTTTCATAGCAGGGCTTTTTAACCCAGGGTCCTTGGGTAGGCAGGCTTCACTAGGTGTTTGAACTCTGAAATTACCTACAAAATTATGTGTGTTCATATAACTTTCATCCATTTCTCAAAGGAGTTTAAGGAAAAAATGTTTAAGAAACACTGCTCTAAAATTTTTTGTTTTCTTTTTTTGTCCCACTGCTTAACTGGTCTTCCATTTGGTATAACTCTTAAATATGGGTAAATTTTAAAAAGTTATTTGGGCTCCCTCTGCTGGTTCTCAGTGGGATCTCAGAACACAAATACAAGCTTCTTAGAGGATTTGGGCATTGTTTCTTTGGAAAGTAAATCTGGAATTGTAGAAATGTATAAAAAGAATAAATATAACAAAAATATTTTATTTCCCAGGATAATTATTTTTACAGTACAAATACACAAATTGAATTTCAGTGTGTATATATATGAGTATTTACTTCATTTTTGGTCTATAATTAAGAATTATACAGTAAAGCTACCACATGATCCAGTAATTCTACTAGTGCTTATATATCTGAGGAAAATGAAATCAGAGGCCAGGCATGGTGGCTCATGCCTGTAATCCCAGCACTTTGGGAAGCTGAGGTGAGCAGATTGCCTGAGCTCAGGAGTTCTAGGCCAGCCTGGCCAACGTGGTGAAACCCCATCTCTGCTAAAATACAAAAAATCAGCCAGGTGTGGAGGCAGAGCCTGTAATCCCAGCTACTTAGGTGGCTGAGGCAAGAGAATCGCTTGAACCCAGAAGGCGGAGGTTGCAGTGAACCGAGATCGTGCTACTGCACTCCAGCCTGGGCAACAGAGTGAGACTCCATTTCAAAAAAGAAAACGTGAAAAATCTTGTCACATGTACAGACAGATCAGGGAAAAAAATCGTCAGTGTATTTAAGCTTCGAAAGGGAAAAAAATCCTGAAGATAAGCCAAACATTAAAGCAGCAGCTTGCTTTTCCTCCAAAAAGCCCCCTCCCCTTTTAGCCCCTCAGGAACATTCCTAGACACTGACCATCCTTCACTGAACTAAATTTTTGGGAAAATAACTATTTCCACTCCTCTAGCAACAAGCATGCCCTTCCCTTCCCACTCTTTCCATGTGTGCTGAGAGTACAGATCTAGTCACATTGTGACCTGCTTATGGTGACCTTCAGCTCCTGAGACCATGCTTTATTTAGCCAGGAGAACTGGGGTTAGAAGAAAGGGGCATTCTCTTTGCCCTTGCATGAATAACTATCCACTGGATAGGTTCACTGGGAATCAGGTGGTTTGAGAGTAGGCATGCTTTGGGCATCTCTTCTGCTGAACATACTGTGGCTTCAGTCCGTAGATGGTTTATCTAGGATCTAACCTGGTGAAGTAGGAGCAAGCAGTGCCATTTTATTTCTAGACCTGGGAACTACAAGGAGCCTGACCAAAGGCGTCCACTCCCTCTTCCTCCACACCACTTGTGATGACCTCCAGACAGGGAGAGCAGGGGACAGCAGGAGGACACAGAGCCTGAGCCTCCCAGAAGCCAAGCTACCTAACGACTGCTGTTTGTTTCCAAAACCTTTTCATCCTTTTCACCAGTCATTTCAGTTTACTTCACTTTTTTTTTTCTTTATATTCTGTAGCCCTTTGCTACATGTGTGGTAGGAGGCATCTGGTAGGTAGTATCAGTAAGTATCACATAGCAGGAATCGAATTTGTGAGTCCTCTGGCTGATTTTGGCAAAGCTGGTTCTTAATTGTTTTACAGTCTAAGTGACATCTTTTTGTGTATCATTTCCTACTAGTAAAGTGGGGGGTAGGGATAAAAATGCCTTCCTTAACAGTGCATTTCTCCCATTCAAAATCAAGGGCAAAACTAAAAGGCTGGCAGACGGCAACCATGCTGACCCTCTGCGGCACATGTTATTAGCAGTTAAGTGTGTGTTTATCTGATCTCTGGTCAACACAAGTGTCAGGGTCTCAAGATTTTATGATATTTCCACTACGGTGGTAATTTGTTGAGATGGCTTTCTGGATAATTTCATATTGCTTTTGTTATTCAGTTTCAAGGATTATAAAATAATAGCAGCCATATGTGCTGACGAATGCATTCACCATAGCTATGGCTACTCCTTGATGAGAAGCTTTATAGTCCTGTATATAAATGCCAGCTCCATATTTGTCATTATTGTTGGACATCATTTTTCCAAAAAGCCCAGAGCCTAGTGCTGACATCATCCCATTAATCTCTATAGCCCTGGGCAAGGTAAGACGATGACAGCAATTCTTTTCATCCCATTTCGGAGGTCCTCTCTAGGTTTCTCTGTAATTGTTCAGATGTGAGCTGGTGAGTGCTCAGGAAGCCACTGAAAACTTTTAAGCAAAAGAGTAACATGAGCTGATAGTCAAAGCCATCTCTTGTACTACTGAAGGAGGAATTCATGTGAGCTTCTAAGCTACCAGTGATTTCACTCCATTTTAGTAGCAAAGAAATTTACATGCATTTCTTTTCTGATTTAGGTCAGTGGGTTACCAACCCCAGATCTAAGCTGGCAACTAGATGGGAAGCCCATACGCCCCGACAGTGCTCACAAGATGCTGGTGCGTGAGAACGGGGTGCACTCTCTGATCATAGAGCCAGTCACGTCACGCGATGCCGGCATCTACACATGCATAGCCACCAACCGTGCAGGACAGAACTCATTCAGCCTGGAGCTTGTGGTTGCTGGTAGGCTAATCTGTGAATCCTTGCTCTCTGACAGAATGAATACCAGACTTACAAATGTAAACTAATTCTGCATCACTAACCAATATGGAAAACAAAGCAAAGTACTGAAAAAATAGATTGTGTCATCAGAATAGCCAATGAGGACATGTTCTAAGGCCTATCAAGACAGAAACAAAACCTTTCATTTCTCCCACTAACCTAGCAAAGAGAGAAAAAGATTTTATTAGCTCTTCTGGGTCATCCAACCTCCTCCTGTGTGTACAGTGGCCCCCAGTGTCACATAGAGAAATAGTAACAGCAGTATGGACTCCAAGAACCAAAGAATTTTCTTATATATAAAGTTATAAGCAAGTTAAACTTTTATGTAAGTTAAAAACTGGAGGGGGTGTGTATGTGTAAATATATATAAATATACATATTTATATATAATGTATATTACATATATACATATGTATATATATACACACTAAACTTTTATGTAAGTTAAAAACTGGGGGGAGTGTGTGTATATATACACATATGTATATTATATATATGTATAATATATAAACATTTATAATGTATAGTATATATATGTGTATATATATATACACACACACACACACACACACACCCCACTAGTTTTTAAAATAACATTGTCATCTACCCTCAAAAGTCATAGTCAGACTACACTCAGATTTGGTTTTTCGTTGATTATTATTCTGTTAAAGTGTTGTTACATGAAGTCTTATGCTTTGAGACACCTAAAAGGAAAACATATATGGAAAGGTTTTTATACTATCCTAAAGAGTTAGGTGTAAGTAAAGATTCTGATTACCTGATCTCTTTTAAAAAAGAACATAACAACACATAGCATTTATTTCTTACACCTGTTTTTGCAAAGTTCTTCATGTACGTCATGTATCAATTGGCCCTCACATCAGCCTTTTGAGAGAATCAGAGTAAATCTTCTCTGACTTTCCCAGGGTCCCACTTAGTAAGTTGATGATTGGATTCAAAACAATCTGTTGACTCCTAGTGCTCTTCTAAACATACTGAGTCACTGAACTCTTTCAAGAAATAGAGTAGCAATGAGAATAAAACCCGGGAGGTCTTGACAAAACTCTTATATTATGATTCTAATAATGGCACTAAGATGTCTTCACATAAAAATGTGGTAGATATGTAGGCTATGGTGCTACAGGTTAGCCATGCTTTCAAGTTTTGTACAAACTATCTATATTCTTATATGCTAGGATTGATTTCATTCATTCCTCTAACCTCAAACTGAAACTTCACTTTTCTGCTGTTAAATGTCTTTCGATCATATCTGTCCTTTAGGACCCAGACTAGCAGTCCAAAAGATACATAGGTATCTCAGTATGCATCAGTTAGCACTCCCGTCAGAAGATGGTGATGTACAGTAATTGGAAGCAGAGTCTTGGGGTCAGATCTGCTTCAGTCCCGACTCTTGTCTATTTTACTAGTTGTGGAACCTTTGGCAAACAGATATCTCTGAAACTTAATTTCTCCATATGTAAAATGGGAATATAATACCTCACAGTGTTTTCCTAAAGATTAAATCATAAAAATGTGTATGAAGCTCTGCATAACCACTACCCTGCATAGCAGTGCTCCAGAATGGTAGATGTTATTCTTTCTGGTAAGTTGCTACGACATTAAGACTTGTTTTATACATTTTATATTCTTTGCAAAACTGGGACCCCAGAAAGAATGCAAAGTGAGCTTCTGTTCCCACTTCTCCCAGAATAGCCTAGGATGGGCAACCATGTAAGATTCAGTAAAAGAAGTCCAACCTTCTACCTAACTCATGGTGTTGAAGAGTATTAAGCATTTGAAAAATTCAGGTAGAATTTTCATCCTCTTTGAGCTCTTTCCTAGCTGCTTTGCTGTGATTGATCTGTCACTCCAGATGAGGGAGCAGTGGTGGAAAAGGAATGCATTCTCAGATTCATTGTTGGTAGTTCAGAAGAAAATAAGGAAACCTTACTTATTCTCTGAAGTAGTTTTTACCACTACTACAGTTGATCCAATAAAAAAAAATTTCCCATTGGATGGTAATATTCAGAGTGTTAACAATCAATCCTGATTTTTTTCAGAATAAGTACTAAAGTTTTCTTTTTTTAAATGGGTTCCTTCCTTCAAGGTAATAATAAAGCTGTCTTTTTTATAGCCTCCAAAGAATACAAATTGAAATTTGCAGTTTATAGGACACACATTCCTAGTTTACAGGTAACTATTTAAAGCTGCCAAATTTAGATAAAGATGCCTTCCCTTTAAATTTCCCCCTTTAAATTCTATGCCATGTCTCACTTAAGAGTTACAAATACTCAGAATCTTCATGGCAAACATTGCAAATGGCAGTGAGGGAATCTGAGTGGTCAAATTCCTAGAAATACTTGTCCTTACACCACTAGGTGGCAGTAGTTGGTTGAGGCTGTGTGTGCTGGGTAACATAATTAGTAGTGAAGCCATCACAGATGCCAGCAATGACTCGGGAGTCTCCCACAGCCGGTCAGACAGGCATTCTGTGGAGCAGATGGCCAGTGGACACTGTGAGCCTATCAAAGTTGAATTAATTGAGGAAATAAATGAGCGGAATGAAGCATACAAACCTTTGCTTGGTAAAAGAATAATTTGGAGAGGGGACTAGCATCTTAACACCTGGAGTAAAAAATGGTATCATAAAAGATCTATTGAAGCAATATTCCAAAAGCCTTCTGAATTCTTTCTAGTGTTCCTTTTGTATATCATTGATAGAGAATTCATCTCATGTTTTCTTAGCTAAAGAAGCACACAAACCCCCTGTGTTTATTGAAAAGCTGCAAAATACAGGAGTTGCTGATGGGTACCCAGTGCGGCTAGAATGTCGTGTATTGGGAGTGCCACCACCTCAGATATTCTGGAAGAAAGAAAATGAATCACTCACTCACAGCACTGACCGAGTGAGGTAAGACTACACAACAACAACCCGATCCTTAACAAACAGTTCAGTCCTAATGATGTATCAAAAGATATATTTTATATAGCACGCAGATTTATGTGTAAAAGCCATGCTGTTGATGAAATCACACAAAAAGCATACTTTACCCAATGTAGGATGAAGCTTTTAGAAGGAAGCTATACGGTATTTGATCTAACGGTGATTTCTTAAAAGTGTTTATCATTCTATCTAAAGAAAAGATTAATTCATTTGCTTTAGTGGTAAAAGACTATTCAGTGGTTTTTGTAAAGGCAGATCCTCAACTAGGAATTAAGTACACAGATTTATTCAACTCTTGACATCTGTTCTTTCTCCCATTAACTTTAATGGGGCAAGTAGTCTCTACAGAATAACTATGACCCTATTATCAGCTGCTTGCACAATTATGTTTCTAATGATCTAATTAAAAATGATGCTTCATGTCCAAAGCCACTTTTTAAAAATGTAGAACCCTAATGACTTTATCCTTTTCCCCAGCATGCACCAGGACAACCATGGCTACATCTGCCTGCTCATTCAGGGAGCCACAAAAGAAGATGCTGGGTGGTATACTGTGTCAGCCAAGAATGAAGCAGGGATTGTGTCCTGTACTGCCAGGCTGGACGTTTACAGTGAGTGCCACTTCATCTCATTGCATTACATTTACTTATTAAATTATGAAAACTTAAGACATCTGGACAGCATATCACGTTATTCTTTATAATCTTAGAAACAACTATTGTGTTTTATTTGTCAAAAAAATTCATATTGCTTTCTCTCTTTCTATTTATAGTTTCTCAACATTAATAGTGAACCACACCAGGAGAACAAACAAACACCCAAGTATCATTCAGGAACTTTGAATTATTAGCAAAATATGCATGCGGATTTCTCTTACATTCTCTTACATTGGCTAGTTAGTTGTGGCTTCCTTACTCAAGCATCCTTAGGAGTTAAAACAGTAGGCAAAGGCATAACCATGTTTTTCACATGTTCTTGTTAATGTGTTCTGCAAATGACTACCTTTTAACATTTCTTCCTATATTATAATTCTATCGCAGTGTCCTAATGCACTCTAAATGTGTGTTCCATTGATCCTGGAATGTGTACTTTTGTGGCTTAGTGCTTTTCATTAATATATCTTAAGCAGCCAGCAATCGACTTGTGTTTGTATATTTGTGTACATGCATCCTAAATTTAAAGAAAATTGTTCCCATTGAATTTACAGTATAGTACAATAAGCATTATGTGATCCATTGACATAAAAAAAACACTAGAAAAAAAATAACTTATTTCAGATTTTGCCTCTTCTTGAAATAACTTTGTGAGGGTCATCAAGAAATGTGTGGCCTCAACTTTCCCTACTGTACAGTTCCTTTCAGTTGACTGATTAGTATTAAAGCAACCACATCCAGAATTCCTAAAAGAAGTGCTATAATTATTGAAGAAAAAATATTTTTTTAAAAGGGGAGGGAGGATGAGAATTAGAAAGCTTATCAGCTATTCCAGAGGATTCCTTGTGCTGCAGTGTTTACAAAGGTCAAGTGTAGTTTATCTTTAAGTAATCTAGCTGCTTTATTCTCACTACCCTGTATAGACAGTAAATCTGCAACATGTGAGTAAAATGCAAAAGTGTTCCTAAATTTTCCATGTTCCTACCATGGATGTGTTTAGTCTTTCACAGAGTATGTGCCTGGCATATATCTAGACATTCTGTATTTATTTGAAATATCTAAGGGCTTTCCAAGTTTATCTTGATAAAAAATCGTAATTACTCTTTTTCTTTGTAGCCCAGTGGCATCAGCAGTCACAGAGCACCAAGCCAAAAAAAGTGCGGCCCTCAGCCAGTCGCTATGCAGCACTTTCGGACCAGGGACTAGACATCAAAGCAGCGTTCCAACCTGAAGCCAACCCATCTCCCCTGACACTGAATACTGCCTTGGTAGAAAGTGAGGACCTGTAATCCAGCATTCTTGTTAAAGCTGAAACACTGAAACAGCCATTGCCTTGACCAGCATATTCCTTTGTCACATTATGTAAAAGGCAGAAACATACCTTTGGCTGTAAAAGAAATTATAAAAAACACCAAAATAATGTTTTTCTTACTTGATATACCAAACTTAGAGTTTAAGTAGATGATGCTAACAGAAATAAACACATTGCACAGAAAATTCACATTTACTGTCCAATTTAAAACGTTGGAATTGCTGTGATTAAAAGTGACCTAAAATGCCAAAATACTAAAGGAAATCAACTGTTCACAGGTAATCACAATTTGTATTATCTACAAGTGCCTTTAAACACAAGATATAGGTGCTGTGTAGCCTGATAGTGTGAAGTGTTTAATGAGGCAGTTGTACCACAAACAATACTACAATGATTCTGAAGCGCAGTGTATTCAGATACAGTGAACTAAGTGCAATACATAAGGATGAAAAAAGAAATGACAAAAAGAAATCCAAGTAAATGCCTTGTCTTTTTGCAGATGTTTTTATATTAAATCATAAGGAAGGAACTACTTGCCTTAAATTTTAGTAATATCAAGAGTTTTCTAACAAGGTAAATACCTTAGTTCTTAACATTTTTTTTCTTTATGTGTAGTGTTTTCATGGTACCTTGGTAGGAAACCATATTAAAAGGCTAATTTAAATATAAATAATATAAAGTGCTCTGAATAAAGCAGAAATATATTACAGTTCATTCCACAAAAAGCATCCAAACCACCCAAATGACCAAGGCGTATATAGTATTTGGAGGAATCATGGGTTTGCAAGGAAAAGGGAGGAGAATGAAGGAAAATGCAACCAGCACAGTTATAGTGTGTCCATTCAGATAAAAGTAGAAGGTGCAGGAGAGGTAGCAAAGGCCAGGCTTTTCTTTGGTTTTCTTGAAAATTAATCTTAAACACAGGTGAAAAAAATACTGCCATTCACAACTGGAGGAACCTAGGGCCAGCTGGAAGCGTGGAGCACACATGCTGTGGAGATTGTGGTGTCTCAAGTTTGTATAGTAGTGGAAGATTTTAGGTATGTAGAGCAGGTTGAAAATGGATTGAGACTGCAAGGTAGCATAAATGAGAAACTGCCTGTAGGATCTAGTCTACTTGAAGGAAGTGGAGACATAAGGGGAGAAAAAAGCAGGTTTGTGCCATAAAGTATTTTTTCAAAGGCACCAAGATGTGGTGAGTGGAATTATTAGTTTACTTCCCTGCTGCCATGAAACCTTACCTTGAGAAGGTGCTGGATTCCAAGGTTTGTAAAGGTATCTCGGTAAAGACTGCTTTTTGAATGCATATGATTTTGCATCAGCTAGACTGAGTTGATTCTGACCAGACTTGATGGTTTTAAGTCGGAACTGATAAATTTTAAAAAGGAGAAAAATAATTTAACCTAGTAGTATAAAACATGAGGCTTTAATGGTACTTTGCTATGAAAAGAAAACACTGTATTCCTTACGTAAAACACATGTATCTTTCATTATTTATAATAAGTGGCCTCTCTTAGCTCAGTTACTCGATTCATACGTAGTATTTTAAAAAATGATTTTATATCTGTGTACCACCCCATATATTTCATATTACTGTTTCACATGTACAGCTTTCTACTTCTTTGTAAGAACACCAACAAACCAAGGTTTCAGTGATTAATAGGCTTGAGCACCGGGTGGCAGATGTTCTATGCAGCGTGGTTCGAATTTCTTTGACCACACTTATATGCATTGCTAAGATGGGGTTTAAGATACCATACAAAGTCTCTCGTGGACCTGTCTCTATTGTAGAATTATGACTTATGTCTTACTTGCCAAATTTTTCTGAATGTGACTTTTTTGCTAATTTGCTGGGTTTGGGATTAACTAGTAGTATTTTGCCACCTTTATACTGTATTTATAAAAAAAGTACTATCATACTACTTTGGATTGTTGTGCTGGTGTAATGTGGATTTAACATCAATAAATATTTGACAAATAACAGTTGCAGTTCTGTGAAGCAAAATACTCAGTTTTAGTTTTCTATTGCTGCCATAATCAATTAGCATAAATTTCAAGACTTCAAACATCACTCATTTATTACTCACTGTTCTGTAATGAGCAGTTCAGGTAGGATGTAGCTGGCTTCTCTGTTCAGTATCTTAGCTAAAATCATTGTATCAAGCTGGACTGTATTCTCATCTGGAGCTCAAGATCCTCTTCCAAATTCAAGTGGTTGTGAGAACTTTTTGCAGTAGGAGAAGAGACATCTCATTTAGTCCAGCCAGGAGCTGCTCTCAGCTCCTAAAGTCCATCTGTATTCCTTGCCATCTAGCCCCCTCCATCTTCAGGGTCAGCAGTGAGAATCTCCTTCACCTCAGATCCCTCTCACACTTGCTGTTTCATCAGAGGCCCAGTCCCTTTTAAATTACATCAGGCCTATCCAGATAATCTCTCTCTCTTAAATTCCCCAGACTTTGGGAACCTTAATTACATCTGCAGATCCCTTCAGAGCAGCAGCTAGATTCACATTTGATTGGATAATTGAGAGAAGGTGTGTATACACCAGAGGATGGGGATATTCGAGGCCATCTTAGAATTCTGCCTGCCATAGCAGCGTACTGTAGGTATGCATGTAAATATATACCAGTGCCCTGGAGCACAAGGATAAAGTACAGCAAGATGGTATAAATTAAAAATGAGGGGGGAAGGGAAGGAAGTAAGAGTATAAATGGAACAAGGAATAAAATTATACACACACCCATATTCATATATACATATAGCATTCATAATATCTAGATGGTTACAGCAGACGGACAACATACTTGGGCCTAGGCTTTCCTGCTACAGGAAAGAGAAAGCTGGTCATTTATGTAATTTGCAGCCTCCATAAAGTAAAGACATTTTATCTTTCACATAAGCAATCTAATGGAGCTTTGGGGATACCTTTGAAATTAGACTAGAATTGTGTATTTCACATTGTCTTCTATACCTCATGACTTGCTATGTACCTTACAAGATTCATTATATATTTTAATGCTGAATTTGTCCTTGATGTTCCCTTTTATGAACGTCTATAATGTGAAAATCCCCTTTCAGAAGGTAGAACCTGTATCATAACATCAATTTAGTTTGACTCCTTTAAATTACAGAAATATGACTTCTATATTATGGTGCTGAGGAACTTCAGTGTTGGAGTTGGCCAGCCAGGATTTGAATTCTAGCTCTTTTCATCATGTGTGACCCATAAGCAAGTTACTTTACCTCCCCAAGCCTCGATTTCCTTATTTGAAAAATGGAGATTAAAATGGCACCCCTCTCTTTGTACTGTTGTGATGATTACAGGGGATGATAATTTTGACACAGTACCGGCACATAGTAAGAGGTCAATAAATTTCAGCTGTTACTTTAGTGTAGCTGGAAACTAAAGTAAAATCATTTCAATTACAAAATGTGCACACCCAACAAAATTGTGCAGATGGTTAAAATTTGTGAACTTGGATAGAAAAAATTAGTAACCCCAGCTGAAATTTAGAATTTCACTCAATTATGAATGTAGGCAACAAAACATAACAGTATAAAATACCTAGAACTTTCCTGGTATAAAGTATGTTACAAATATTGAAATATCTTAAAATCCGTCTAAATTCAGCATTACTTCAAAATTATGGCAGAGTTACCAATAGATGTTGTAATTTAGAGGTATCTGTATTATGTTTGGTTTTTAATACTTTAATCAATACTTAATTTGTTTCCTCTGTATTTTATGCCTACATGAACATTATTTTGAGAAGGGATCCAGAAGATTTACTAGAAGGTCAAAAAAGCACATGGCACAAAAATTAAGAACCAGGACCTACAGAAACTTAAATATGTAGAAAAGGATTAAAAATTTGAGGAAAGCCTAATTTCCTTTTGTTTTGTTCCTAGAAGGAACAAAACTGATTAAATTATGCAACAAAATATTACTTACTATTCAGAGTTAAAGAAATGAATTTGGCCAGGTGGCTTGCACCTGTAATCCCAGCACTTTGGGAGGCTGAAGTAGGTGGATCACCTGAGGTCAGGAGTTTGAGACCAACCTGCCCAACATGGCGAAACCCCATCTCTATAAAAAAAAAATAAAATTGAAATGGATTTATTTCTATCAGCATGGATAAATATGAAAAACAGCATTTGATGAGGAAAGGAAGTTACATAAGAGTGATGTCAGCAAGATGGCTGACGAGATTCCTGGCATTCATCCCCCCAAGAAAGGACCAGGAAATGAACAAACAGTTAACATTCAACAGAAGTGTCAAAGGAAGAGCACTGGAGTGCAAGTGGGGGAGTGGAGAGGTACCTGAGGTCACTCAAAAGTCCACAAGGCAGCATGGAGACACCTTGTCTCTTCTGCCCCATGCCCCTGCACCCCCCAACCCTGACTTGCCTGAAGTCAGGAAGAGAAACTTTCCTTTGATGGGAAAAGGTAAACAGAACCCCATCAGCCCCCATTACCACTACAAACACCTATAATCCTTACTACAGGAGAATTCCGCAGTCCTCACAAGCCGCGAACCAACTTTAGAGACCTGCTGTGGATTCACATTGCTGCATTCCTCTGGATTAGAAACATGAGATATGTACTCTCACCCCTCAGGGGCCTGCTCTGGGGCCCAGTAGCAAATGCACCTCTCCAGTGGCTCTGTGATCCCACCAAGCCCACATGGGTGGCTGCAGTGCCACAACCCTGGCTGCTCAGAACCTGGGCCCAGGATTAGCTGTGACTCTGATCCTGCACAGCAGGGAAACCAACCATCATTGCCTATACTTCCAGCCAGAGAAACAGTCTGGCAGTTCTCCCAAAGCATACCCTTGAGATGGCCAAACTGGGCTCCTGAGCCACTGAGTACCTGACATGCCCTCAGGCCAGTAGAGCAACTACCTACCTATCTTCTAAGCCTGAGAAATAGCCCAACATCCGCTACCTCCATGGACATGCCCCCAGGCCTACTCAGTGGACTTGCGCCCAGGCTAGGGCATGAGAAGCAGTCCGGTGGGCCCAATCCCAGCATACATGCCTCTAGACCTTCCCAGCAGCCCTGTGCCCATGCCCAGGGCCTGAGAAACAGCTTGGCAGATTCACTTCCAGTGGACACAACCCTGGGCCAGCTGAGCAGTCACATGACCGTGCCTAGGGCCTAAGAAAGAGCCCCATGGGCTCAACCCCCATGGACACACCCCCTGGCTGGCTGAGAGGCACACCACTGTCCCAAGCACAAGAAACAGCCCAGTTGGCCCACCTCTGGCAGACACACCCCCAAGCCAAATGAACATGCCTGCACTCAGGGCCTGAGAAACATGTCTGCCAGAGGTGGCCCCAATCGCAGCAAGCAAGACCCCAAGTTGGCTGATACTGTGCACACACATGCCTCCAATTTGAGAAACAGTCCAGTGCATCCACCCCAGCAAAGCTGCACCACCACTGCTACAAATCCTCACAGCCTAGGCCACTGGGCACTTACAAACATCAGTAGAGTGGGTCACAGCTAAAGAATCTGCAATGGACACTACAGTACTACATCCACCTAGAACCAAAGCCAACATACCCCACCTAACCGACACTCTAAGATCCCCCCATACAAGTAAGTCTTTCCCTACAAAACCTTCCATCAAATTGGAAGAGGTGACTGTTCTACCAGACGCATATAAATAATGTCAAGGAACACATCAAACATGAAAAAGCAAGAAAGCATGATGCCTCCAAAAGAACACAATAATGCTCCAGTAACACACACTAATCATAAGGAAATATATGAAATGCCATAAAAGAATTGAAAATAAGGAAGCTCAGTGACATAAAAAGAATATAGCTAAACAGTTCAATGGAATCAAGAAAATAATTCATGATTTGAACGAGAAATTCAACAGAGATGGCATTTTTTAAAAAAATGAACAGAAATCTTAGAGTTGAAGAATGCAACGAATAAAATAAAAAATGCAATCAAGAGCTTCAACAACAAATTAGACAAAGCAGGGGAAAGAATTTCGGAACTTGGAGGTAGGCCTTTTGAAATAACTCATGCAGACAAAAAAAAGAAGAAAGCAAGCCTACAGAATGAATGGGACACTGTTAAGTGAACAAATATTTGCATTTTGGAACTCCAGATGGAGAAGAGAAGGAAAAAGGTATAGAAAACATATTTAATGAAATAATAGCAAAAAACTTCACAAGTTTTGGGAAAGAGATGAACATCCAGATCTAAGAAGCTTAAAGTCCCTAAAAAGATTCAATCCAAACAGGTCCTCTCTGAGGCATATTATAGTGAAATTGTCAAAAGTCAAATACAAGGAATTCTAAAAACAGCAAGAGAAAAATGTCAAGTCACATGCAAGGGAATACCCATGAGGCCAACAGCAGATATCTTAGCAGAAACCTTATAGGCAGTGGGGGAAAAAAAAGAATAATATATTCAATATACTAAAAGAAAAATCCTGCCAGTAAAGAACATTGCTTTAATATTCTTTATCAAATATAAGCAAAGCTAGTCCTCAGAAATGAAGAAAAAGTCTTTTTCAGGTAAGCAAAAACTAAGGGAAGACTAGACTAGCCTTACAAGAAACATTCAAGAGTTTTAGATCTGGAAGTGAAAGACAATAACCACCATGATGAAAACAAATGAAGTTATAAAATTTACTGGTAGAGCTGATACATGAAAGAGAAAGGAATCAAACTTTATCACTACAGAAAACCACTAAGCCACAAAAATAAACAATAAGGAAGATTAAAGAACAAAGAATATACAACCAGAAAACCATCAATAAAATGACAGGAGTAGGTCCTCACCTACCAACAAATAACCTTGAATGTAAACAAATTAAATTCCCCAATTAAAAGAGATTGAATGAATGAATGAATTTCTTTAAAAAACAGGCAACTATATGCTGCCAAATAAAAACCCACCTCACCTGTAAAAGACACACAAAGACTGAAAGTGAAGGGATGGAAAAAAATAATCAATGCAAACAGAAACAAAAAATAAGTAGGAGTAGCTATTCTTATATCAGATAATACAGGCTATTTAAGTAAAAAGTGATAAAGAGAGACAAAGAAGGACATTATAATAAAGATATCAATTCAGCAAGAAGCCATAACAATGGCAAATATATATGCACCCAACACTGGAGCACCCAGATATATAAAGCAAATATTATTAGATCTAAAAAGAGAGCTAGACCTCAATAAAATAATAGTTGGGAACTTTAACACCCCACTTTCAGCATTCGACAGATCATCTAGACAGAAAAGCAACAAAGAAACATTGCATTTAAACTGTACTACAGACTAAATGGACCTAACAGACACCTACAGAACATTTCACCCAACAGCAACAGAATACACATTCTTTTTTATCAGCACATGGAACATTCTACAGGAATGACCATATAGTAGGACACAAAACAAGTCTCAAAAAAACTTTTAAAAACTGAAATCATATCAGGTGTCTTATGTGACCACAATGGAATAAAACTGGAAATCAATAACAAGAATATTCAAAACTGTACAAATATATGGAAATTAAACAACATCCTCCTGACAATAGGTGAAGAAATTAAGAAAGAAATTTTAAAATTCCTTGAAACAAATAACAGAAACACAAAATACCAAACACCCTATGTGATACAGCAAAAGCACAATTAAGAAGCAAGTTTACAGAAATAAATGCCTAGATCAAAAAAGTTAAAAGATTTCTAATAACTGAATGATTCATCTTAAGAATCTAGGGAAAAAACTGGGCATAGTGGTGCACACCTATAGTCCCAGCTACTCAGAAGGCTTGGGAAGGATTGCTCTGAAGTCAGGAGTTTGAGGCTACAGCACACTCTGATTGAGGCTGTGAAAAGCCACTGCACCCCAGCCTGGGCAACATGGCAAGACCCAGTCTCTAAAACAAGTTTTAACCTAAAAAACAAAAAACCCAAAAGGAAGCCAAACCCAAAATTAGTAGAAGGAAAGAAATAATAAAAATTAGAGCAGAATTAAACAAAATTGAGATTTTAAAAATACAAAAGATCAACAAAAAGTTGATTTTTTGAAAAGATAAACAAGCCATTAGTTAGACTAAGAATAAAGAGAGAAGACCCAAGTAAACAAAATCAAAAACAAAAAAGGAGCTGCCACAACTGATACTAAAGAAATACACAGGATCATTAGAAACTATTATGAACAACCATATGCCAATAAATTTTAAACCTAGAGGAAATGGATGAATTCCTGGATACATACAAGCTACCAAGACTGAACCAAAAAGAAACTACCTGAACAGATCAATAAAAAGTAATGATAACAAGTCAGTAATAAAAAGCCTCCCAACAAGGAAAACACCAGGACTGGATGGCTTCTCAGCTAAATTCTACCAAACATTTTAAATTCTACCAAACATTTTAAAAACAAACAAAAACAATAGCAACAACAACACTACCAATTATTCCCAAACTATTCCAAAAAACTTAAGAGAAGAGAATTCTTTCAAACTTATTTTACAAAGCCAGCATAATTTTGACACTGAAACCAGACAAGGACATAACAAAAAAAGAAAACTACAGACCGATATCCCTAGTGAACACACATGCAAAAATCCTCAACATAATATTAGTAAACTGAATCTTCTAACATCACATCAAAAAGATCATACACCATGATCAAGCAGGACATATCTCACAAGGATACAAAGATGGATCAACACATGCAAATCAGTAAACATGATACATCACATCGACACAATGAAAGACAAAAAACATATCATCTCAACAGATGCAAAAAAAGCATTTGGTGAAATTCAACATCCTCCTTCATCATTGAAAAAAAAAAACTCTCAATAAATTTGATATATAAAGAAAGTACCTCAATGCAATAAAGGCAAATATCACAAACTCACAGCTAACATCAGACTGAATGTGAAGAAGCTCAAATATTTTCAATATATAACGAGATGAGGATGCCCACTCTCACCACTATAGTACTGGATGTCCTAGCCAGAGCAATTAGGCAAGGGAAACAACAGGAATCCACACTGGAAAGGAAGAAATCAAACAGTCCCTGTTTGCAGACAAAATGATCTTACATATTGAAAAACATCAGGACTCTACCATAAAACTCTTAGAACTGGTAAATGGATCCAGTAAAGTTTCAGGATACAAAATCAATGTACAAAAATAAGCAGCATTTCTATATACAAACAACAAAGTAGCGGAAGGAAGGGAAGGAAGGGAAGGAACAAATTCTATTTACAATAACTACCAAAAAAAATATATATCTAGGAATAAACTTAACCAAGGAGGTAAAAGATCTCTACAAGGAAAACTAAAACACCGATGAAAGAAACTGAAAAAGATGCCAAAAAAAAAAAAATGGACACTCCATGTTCATGGACTAGAAAAATAAATATTGTCAAAATGACCATACTACCCAAAGAAGTCCTCAAATTCTGTGTAACCACTATCAAAATATCAATGACATTTTCCATAGAAATAGAAAAAAAAATCCTAAAATTCATGTACAACTACAAAAGACACCAAATTAGCAAAAGCAATCCTGAGCAAGAGGAACAAACTGAAGGTATCATACTATTAGACTTCAAAATATACTGCAAAGCTAGAGTAACCAAAACACTATGGTACTGTCATTAAAAAAAGACACAAAGACCAATGGAACAGAATACAGAATCCAGAAATTAACCTACATATCTACAGTCAGCTGATTTCTGACAAAGGCACCAAAAATATTCATTAGGAAAGAACAGTCTCTTAAATAAATGGTGCTGGGAAATCTGGATATCCATATGCAGATGAATGAAACTAGATCCTCACCTCTCACTCTCTATAAACATCAACTGAAAATGGATCAAATTCCACATCAAAATCCTAACTGAAAAAGTAGGATTGCTGGGTTAAATTGAATTTCTGGTTCTAGATCCTTGAGGAATCACCACACTGTTTTCCACAATGGTTGAACTAATTTACACTCCCACCAACAGTATAAAAGTGTTCCTATTTCTCCACAGCCTCGCCAGCATCTGTTGTTTCCTGACTTTTCAATAATGCCATTCTAAATGTCATGAGATGGTATCTCAATGTAGTTTTCATTTGCATTTCTCTAATGACCAGTGATGATGAGCTTTTTTTTTATATGTTTATTGGCCACATAAATGTCTTATAAGAAGTGCCTGTTCATATCCTTCAAGGATTATAAATCATTCTACTATAGAGACACACGCACATGTATGTTTACTGCAGTACTATTTACAATAGCAAAGACCTGGGGACCAACCCAAATGCCCATCAATGATAGACTAAATAAAGAAAATGTGGCACATATACACTGTGGAATATTATGCAGCCATAAAAAGAATGATTCATGTCCTTTGCAGGGATAAGAATGAAGCTGGAAGCCATCAGTCTCAGCAAACTAACACAGGAACAGAAAACCAAACACCGCATGTTCTCACTCACAAGTGGGAGCTGAACAATAAGAACACATGGACACAGGGAGGGGAACATAACACACTGGGGCCTGTCGGGAGAAGGGAGGCAAGGGGAGGGAGAGCATTAGGACAACTACCTAATGCAAGTGGGGCTTAAAACCTAGACGATGGATTGATAGGTGCAGCAAACCACCATGACTCATGTATACCTATGTAATCAAACCTGCACGTGCTGCACATGTATCCCAGAACTTAAAGTTAAATTTGAAAAAAAACAAAAAAAGAAAATTTAAAATTCCACATTCAAATCCTAATTGAAAAAAATTAATGGATCAAAGACTTAAACATAAGACTCAAAATTACAAAACCCCTAGAAGAAAACACTGAGAAGATGCTTCAGGATATTGGTCTAGAAAAACATTTTATGAATCAGACCTGAAAAGCACAGGAAACTAAAGTAATAATAAATATCATTATATCAAACCAAAAGCTTGTGCACAGCAAAGGAAACAATCAAAAGAGTGAATACAATCTACACAATGGAAGAAAACGTGCAAACTATTCATCTGACGGGATTAATGTCCAGAATATGCAAAGAATTCAAACATTTCAACAGCAAAAATATTTTTTATTAAAAAATGGACAAGTGATGTGAACAGATATTTCACAAAAGACATAGAAATGGCCAAGAAATATATGAAAAAATTCTCAACATCCTAGTCAGGGAAATATAAATCAAAACCATAATGAAATATCATCTCATCCCAGTTAGAATGGCTATTAAGAAAAAGAAAAAATAGTAGTAAGTTCTGGCCAGAATGTAGAGAAACTGGAACTCACACACTGTTGGTGGGAATGTAACTAGCACAGCCTCTATGGAGTACAGTATGGAGATTCCTCAAAAAACTACAAAGAGAACTACCATATGGTTAAGAAATCCTACTAGTGGGCATTTATTCAAAAGAAAGGAAATCACTACATCAGAGATCTCTGCACCCTATTGACAATAGTGCCACCTAAAGGCCTGAAGATCAAACTGCACAACCCAATACAAACCCTGCTGACAAAGGGTACAGCACTGGAGAATGAGACAAGTTTCCTGAGACCTCTGCAAACCCAGCCCTTTAGGAGGTAGTGAGCCTGCTCATATGCCCAGGACATCACTACTACTACTGGCATTTGAGAAAGCCACCGCACAAAGGCTATCTATATCCAAGGAACTCATACAGAGTCCTTTCCACTGAAAGCACCCAGAAGCCAAGGCAAATGACCACACCCAACATTACAGTCATGCTTAAAAAAGCGTAACTCAGCCACTGGTAAGTTGAGCAGAGCTCTAAAAGGTCCCTCATAACCTTTAATATCGTAACTATCAAAATATGCCAGGAGTGAACAACTTCAAGCTAAAGTATCAGAGAGAAGTTGAACATGTGAATGGGAGACTAAACCACCACTGCAGGCCAGGTACAGTGGCTCACGCCTGTAATCCCAACACTTTGGGAGGCTGAGGTGGGTGAATCATCTGAGGTCAGGAGTTCAAGACCAGCTTGGCCAACATGGTGAAACCCTATCCCTACTAAAAATACAAAAAATTGCCACAGTGTCATGCACCTGTGGTCCCAGCAACTCGGGAAGCTGAGGTTGGAGGATCGCTTGAACCCGACAGGTGGAGGCTGCAGTGAGCCGAGACAGCAACACTGCACTCCAGCCTGGGTAAAAGAGTGAGACTCTGTTTCAAAACAAAACAAAACAAATTTTACAAGAATTTTACAAGAATCTAATAGAAAGTATTGAACAGGGAGACTCTAAAAGATTTCAAGCAATTAAAGTCTAATAAATGCTTTTTAGTACTTTTTAAATTTATAAAATGTTGACAATCCCTTTTGAAAAAGTATCTTTATTATTTTAGCAAACACTAAAATACTTCTATTTTTATGAGTTTTCAGCTTTATTTAGTCGCTCACTCCTGTAATCCCACCACTTTGGGAGGATGAAGTGGGAGGACGGCTTGAGGCCAGGAGTTTGAGAACAGCCAAGGCAATGCAGTAAGACTCCCATCTCTACCGAAAAAAAAAAAAAAAAAGAGCCAGGAGTGGGCGTGGGGGTGCTGCCTGTAGTCCCAGCTATTCAGGAGGCTGTGGCAGGAGGACTGCTTGAGCCCAGGAGTTTGAAGTTACAGTGAGCCATGATCACATCACTGCACTCCAGCCTAGGAGATAAAGTGAAACTCTGCCTCTAAAACAAAAAGAAAAAAGGAAAGGAAAGGAAAGAAAAAAGTTTTATGAGTTTACTCTCAATCTTAGTCTTCCAACCTTATTTTTCTCATGAGATCTTAAGTTCCTCAACCACAAGGGACAGTTTAATAAGGAATTTAGACAATATATACATTTTCATAAACTGTATTTCTTCAAAAGAAAATAACACAGAAGAATTTCATAGGAAAAAAAGTGTCAGAGATAATTCTTTTTGTGTTTATAAAGAATTGGACAAGATGATGTTTAATGCCAACATGCCTCTAAAGTAAATGGAACTTATATTCCTATGTGGTATAGTTCTCAATTGTTTGCTTACTGACCCTCATAAACACAGCCTGTCAAGCAACTGAAACCAGAAATATAAATCATAAACTTGGGCTGTTCAGAGCATGTGACATTTCAGGACTTCACTTGTAGCATGTGACATTTTGTTTTATTCATATTCTGTTCTCTATGTTAAAACTTTAATTAAAGAGTTTACCTACTTCACCAGAAGTAACTGTGTTAAACAATAACCATGCTTTCACTAAATTCCTTCTTTTGGGAAGTTTCAAGGTTAGCTCTTGTATATAGCAGTCCTCCAACGATGATCCCCAGTCTATCAGAAACTTACCAGAAATGCAAATTCTTGAAACCTACCCAAACCTACTGAATCAGAAACTCTGAGACTGGAGCCCAGCACTCTGAATTTTAACAAGCCCTCCAGATGACTCTAATACACACCAAAGCCTAAGACCACTGTCTTAGGAGGATAAGGTATCTTAATTCCTTCCCTGCTCAATTGATACTAAGGTCTGGATTTATCCGTTGTATTCTCAAAGAACCTAAAGAATCTCTATATAAAGTTAGTAATAAATAATCTTCCTGCAGGAAAGACAGTAATATTTGCACATGGTTCTTTACATTTACTTGGTGAGAACAACAAATGAAGATAGTCTGTTCTCTGCTAATGAGACTATCTTCAGGGGGCCTTAGGAACTTTGTTTTTCTTGATCTGCTGCATTAATGGTTACTGCTTCAGCAGAGACGGCCTCACTTGATTTGTTCAGGCTCCCAAGGATGCTGGGTAATATCACCAGAATCCTTCCCAATGTGGGAATGAGGATTATCTGATGGGAGAGGTAAAGCCTGCCTAAGAACATGCATTTATCCCATGAAAATAATATACTACCACAAAATACAAGTAAGTGCTAGAGAAACAGTCATTTAAATGGCACTGCTGGGATTTCCAACTAAAGGTAGTACCTTGAGTCCTACTATGTCCCCAAACGAAACAACAAAACCTTAGAGAGTTCTGTGTTTGCTCTTTAAAGGCATAAATCCAGAAGAACATGAAAGAGGAGACAAATGCTAGAAAGCAGATGGGAATTAGGCCACTAACTTACAACAGACCCAAAAAGCTGAATTTTGGCCAGAAATAGGAAAAAATGAAAAACAACCAAACTTCCATGACAGAATTCCGAAAAGATGATAAAATCAGTTGATTTTGGTACTTCTGCAAGTCAACAGGAGGGCAGTGCTTAAAACAGCAACTAGACTTCTCTCATCCTCTCCTATACCTTGCATAGGAGACAGAACCTTAAAATACAAGCTTCCTTCACTGAGGGATACCAGAATAGTTTATTACAGACTACCATGCTAACAACTGAGGAATAAAATGAAAGTTTACAGTTTTCTTCTCTCTCTGGGTTCCAGAATTCTGCCAGTTAGAAGACTGACGGTCAGGAATGTTGACAGTCAGCGTTCCAGGCAGGAGAGTCTTCCCTGGAAAATCTGACCAGCTCGAGAGAAAAACAGCTATAACACTGGTTATCAAAGTGTAGTCCAGGAACCCCTAAGAGTCCCTCCTCTCACAGCGTGAGCAAGGTCAAATCTATTTGCAAAATAATACTACAATGTCATTTGCCTGTTTTACTCTAATTCTCTCATAAGTTCACAGTGCAGTTTTCAAATGCTGTACCATATGTGATACTGTAAGATATTAAAAGCAGAAATAGATGTGGATCCAATTGTCTTTTATTAAGCTGGACATTAAAATGATTCACAAAAATGTAAAGTAATGTCACTCTTCCAATATTTTATTTATAAAATAGCCATTTTTCATAAAAAATATATTATCTATATTAGCATGTAATGGGTTTACTTTTATTTTTGACGAATTAATATTTTTTAAATTCAGTTTTAATTTCTATTATAGTAAATATTGACAGAGGTAACCCACACTGTCATTTTTTAAGCATGTACAAGGGTCCTGAGCATATGAGAACTGATGAGCTAAAGAGACTGACATTGGGGGTCCCACCAGTTAAAAAGTCTGCCCACATACACCATCCCACAGTAAAGACCACTGCCAGCAATCCCCAACTACGCACATAGAGCTTCCAATCTGCTTTTTAAAATTACTCTAAAAGACAGATACAGAAAACCACATTAAACAAATATATACCTGAGTGACTTATTATAAGGCTAACAATCTTGAAATTATCATCCAGATCAAGAAATAAAACTTTGCCAGACACCACAGAAGTTCCTCTACATGCCCCATAGATATACAGGTTAGTCTTGCCCCTGTTACGTTTTTTTAAATTGTGGTAAGATATACAACATAAAATTTACCATTTTAATCATTTTGAATATAATGTGGTTTACCCGTTTTAAAATTTAATACGTTTCCAGTCTCTTTTAGTCTGAAGACTCCTTCCATCACTTTCTTTTTCTTACAATTTATCCATTGATGAAAGCAGCCTGTCTGGGCCAGTAGTGTTCTGCACCCTGGATTTTGCTGATTGCCTACTCATGGGGCAATTTCATATGTTCCTCTGTCCTCAGTATTTCTTTTCTTTTTTTTCCCCATAGGTTACTGGGGTACAGGTGGTGTTTGGTTACATGAGTAAGTTCTTTAGTGGTGATTTGTGAGATTTTGGTGCACCCATCACCCGAGCTGTATACACTGCAACCTATTTGTAATCTTTTATTCCTCACCCCATTCCCACTCTTCCCCTCCAAGTCCCTAAGTCCACTGTGTCATTCTTATGCCTTTGCGGCCTCATAGCTTCACTCCCACCTATCAGTGAGAACATAAGATGTTTGGTTTTCCACTCCTGAGTTACTTCACTTAGAATAACAGTCTCCAGTCTCATCCAGGTCATGCGAATGCCGTTAATTCATCCCTTTTTATGGCTGAGCAATATTCCATCATACATATATACCACAGTTTTGTTGGTTTTTTTTTCTTGAGATAAGAGTCTCGTTCTGTCACCAGGCTGGAGTGCAGTGGCATGATCTCAGCTCACTGCAACCTCCGCCTCCTGGGTTCAAGTGATTCTCCTACCTCAGCCTCCTGAGTAGCTGGGACTACAGGTGCGCATCACCACGCCTGGCTAATTTTTGTATTTTTAGTAGAGATGGGGTTTCACCACATTAGCCAGGCTGGTCTCAAACTCCTGACCTCGTGATCTACCCACCTCAGCCTCCCAAAGTGCTGGGATTACAGGTATGAGCTACCACTCCTGGCCTATACCACAGTTTCTTTATCCACTCACTGATTGATAGGCATTTAGGTTGGTTCCACGATTTTGCAATTGTGAATTGTGCTGCTATAAATGTGTGTGCAAGTATCTTTTTCATATAATAACATATTTTCCTCTGGGTACATAATAATGGGAGTAATGGATCAAATTATAGTTTTAGTTCTTCAAGAAATCTCCACACTGTTTTCCATAGAAGCTGTAACAGTTTACATTCCCACCTGCAATGCAGAAGTGTTTCGTGATCACTGCAACCATGCCAACATCTACTGTTTTTTTGATTTTTTGATTACAGCCATTCTTCCAGGAGTAAGGTAGTATCTCATTGTGGTTTTGATTTGCATTTCCCTGATCATTAGTGATGATATTTGTTCATATGTTTGTTGGCCATTTGTATATATTCTTTTGAGAACTGTCTGTTCATGTCCTTGGCCCACTTTTTGATGGGATTTATCATCAGAGAATACTATAAACACCTCTATGCAAATAAACTAGAAAATCTAGAAGAAATTGATAAATTCCTGGACACACACACCCTCCTAAGACTGAACAAGGAAGGAGTTGAATCCCTGAATAGACCAATAACAAGTTCTGAAATTAGGCAGTAATTAATAGCCTACCAACTAAAAAAAGTCTGGGACCAGACAGATTCACAGCCAAATTCTACCAGAAGTACAAAGAGGAGCTGGTACCATTCCTTCTGAAATTATTCCAAACAATAGGAAAGGGAGAAGCCTCCCTAACTCATTTTATAAGGCCAGAATCATCTTGATACCAAAACCTGGCAGAGACACAACAAAAAAAGGAAATTTCAGGCCAGTATCCCTGATGAACATTGATGCAAAAATCCTCAATAAAATACTGGCAAACTGAATCCAGCAGCACATCAAAAAGTTTATCCATCATAATCGAGTCGGCTTCATCCCCGGGATGCAAGGCCAGTTCAACATACACAAATCTATAAATGCAATCCATCTCATAAACAGAACCAACGACAAAAACCACATGATTATCTCAATAGATGCAGAAAAGGGCTTCTACAAAATTCAACAACACTCCATGCTATAAACTCTCAATAAACTAGTTATTGATGGAACGTATCTCAAAATAGTAAGAGCTATTTATTACAAACCAACAGTCAGTATCATACTGAATGGGCAAAAACTGGAAGCATTCTCTTTGAAAACCTGCACAAGACAAGGACGCCCTCTGTCACCACTCCTATTCAATATAGTATTGGAGGTTCTAGCCAGGGCAATCAGGCAAGAGAAAGAAATAAATAGTTTTCAACTAGAAAAAGAGGAAGTCAAATTGTCTCTGTTCACAGATTACATTATCGTATATTTAGAAAACCCCATCATCTCAGCCCAAAATCTTCTTAAGCTGATAAGTAACTTCAGCAGTCTCAGGAAACTGAACAAGCTGCTCCTACAGGATACAAAATCAATGTGCAAAAATTACGAGCATTCCTATACACCAATAATAGACAAATAGCCAAATCATAAGTGAACTCCTATTCACAATTGCTACAAAGAGAATAAAATGCCTAGGAAAACAAGGGATATAATGGATCTCTTCAATGAGAACTAAAAACCACTGCTCAAGGAAATAAAAGAGGACACAAATGGAAAAACATTCCATGCTAATGGATAGGAAGAATCAATATCGTGAAAATGGCCATACTACCCAAAGTAATTTATAGATTCAATGCTATCCCCATCAAGCTACCATTGACTTTCTTCACAGAACTGGAAAAAACTACTTTAAATTTCATATGGAACCAAAAAAGAACCCACATACCCAAGACAATCCTAAGCAAAAGGAACAAAGCTGGAGGCATCACACTACCTGACTTCAAACTATACTACAAGGCTATAGTAACCAAAACAGCAATGGTACTGGTACCAAAACAGATATATAGACCAATGGAACAGAAC
>CAUYLG010032578.1:0-47648 GCA_963573385.1 Cacajao melanocephalus | reverse complement strand
GTGCAGAAATCAGAAGCATTTCTATACACCAATAACAGACAAACAGAGAGCCAAATCAAAAGTGAACTCCCATTCACAATTGCTACAAAGAGAATAAAATACCTAGGAATACAACTAACAAAGGATGTAAAGGACCTCTTCAAGTAGAACTACAAACCACTGCTCAATGAAATAAAGGAAGACACAAACAGATGGAAAAACATTCCATGCTCATGGTTGGGAAGAATCAATATCATGAAAATGGCCATACTGCCCAAAGCAATTTATGGATTCAGTGCTATCTCCATCAAGCTTCCAATGACCTTCTTCACAGAACTGGAAAAACGCACTTCAAACTTCATATGGAACCAAAAGAGAGCACGCATAGCCAAAACAATCCTAAGCAAAAAGAACAAAGCTGGAGGCATCATGTTGTCTGACTTCAAACTATACTACAAGGCCACAGTAATCAAAACAGCATGGTACTGTTACCAAAACAGAGACATAGACCAATGGAACAGAACAGAGGCCTCAAAAGCAACACCACACATCTACAATCATCTGATCTTTGACAAACTTGAGAAAAACAAGCAATGGGGAAAGGATTCCCTGTTTAATAAATGGTGTTGCGAAAACTGGCTAGCAATGTGCAGAAAGCAGAAACTGGACTCCTTCCTGACACCTTACACTAAAATTAACTCCAGATGAATTAAAGATCTAAACACAAGACCTAACACCATAAAAACCCTAGAAGAAATCCTAGGCAAAACCATTCAGGACATAGGCATAGGCAAGGACTTCATGGCTAAAACACCAAAAGCAATGACAACAAAAGCCAAAATAGACAAACGGGATCTAATTAAACTCCAGAGCATCTGTACAGCAAAGGAAACAATCATTAGACTGAACCAGCAACCAACAGAATGGGAAAAAATTTTTGCAATCTACCCATCTGACAAAGGGCTAATATCCAGAATCTACAAAGAACTAAAACAGATTTACAAGAAAAAAACAAAGAAGTCCATTCAAAAGTGGGCAAAGGATATGGACAGACACTTTACAAAAGAAGACATCTATGAGGCCAACAAACATAGGAAAAAATGCTCATCATCACTGGTCATTAGAGAAATGCAAATCAAAACCACATTGAGATACCATCTCATACCAGTTAGAATGGCGATCATTAAAAAATCTAGAGACAACAGATGCTGGAGAGGATGTGAAGAAATAGGAACACTTTTACACTATTGGTGGGAGTGCAAATTAGTACAACCATTGTGGAAGACAGTGTGGCAATTCCTCAAGGACCTAGAAATAGAAATACCATTTGACCCAGCAATCCCATTACTGGGTATATACCCAAAGAACTATAAATTGTTCTATTATAAAGGCACATATGTTCATTGCAGCACTGTTTACAATAGCAAACACATGGAACCAACCCAAATGTCCATCAACAATAGACTGGATAAAGAAAATGTGGCACATATACACCATGAAATACTACACAGCCATAAAAAATGATGACTTCGTGTCCTTCATAGGGACATAGATGAATCTGGAAACCATTATTCTCAGCAAACTGACACAAGAACAGAAAACCAAACACGGCATGGTATCACTCATAGGCGGGTGTTGAACAATTAGAACACGCGGACACAGGGAGGGGAGCATCACATGCTGCAGTCAGTTGGGGGGGACTTGGGGAGGGACAGCAGGGGGTGGGGAGGGATAGCATGGGGAGAAATACCAGATACAGGTGATGGGGGGGATGAAGGCAGCAAGCCACCTTGCCATGTATGTACCTATGCAACAATCCTGCATGATCTGCACATGTACTCCAGAACCTAAAGTACAATTAAAAAAAAAAAAAAAGAAAGAAAAAACAGAGTTCTATAACACCTCCCAGAAGATCACACTAGCTCTCCAACAATGGATTCAAACCAAGAAGAAATCTCTGAATTGTCAGAAAAAGAAGATACCAGAGAAACATAAAAACCAACTTAAAGAAATTAAGCAATTCAGGATATGGATGAACATTTTTCCAGAGAAATAGATATAAAGAAAAAACAATCACAACTTCTGGAAATGAAAGACACACTTAGGGAAGTACAAAATGCAGTGGAAAGTTTCAACAATAGACTAGAACGAGCAGCCGAAAGAACTTAGGAGCTCAAAGACAAGGCTTTCAAATTAACCCAATAAAAGAAAGATAAAGAAAAGAAATTTTAAAGCCTCCAAGAAATGTGAGATTATGTTAAATAGCCAAACCTAAGCATATAATTCATATTCCTGAGGAAGAAGAGGAATCTAAAAGTTTGGAAAACTTATTTGAGGGAAAAGGTGAGGAAAACTTCTTTGGCCTTGCTAGAGATCTGGATATCCAAATACAAGAGACTCAAAGAACTCATTGATGAATTTTAGGAAATTCATCGCAAAAAGATCATCATCGTAGGTACACAGTCATCACATTATCTAAAGTCAAGACAAAGGAAAGAATCTTAAGAGTTGTAAGACAAAAGCATTAATAACCTTTAAAGGAAAACCTATCTGATTAACAGCTGACATCTCAGCAGAAATCTTACAGCCAGAAGGAATTGGGGTTCTAACAAAATAATTGTTAGCCAAGAATTTTGTATCCAGCAAAAACTAAACTTCATAAATGAAGGAGAGATAAAATCTTTTTTCAGACAAATAAATGCTAAGAGATTTTGCCACTACTAATCCAGCACTACAAGAACTGCTAAAAAAAGTTCTAAAACTTGAAACAAAAACCACAAAATTCACCAAAATAGAAACTTCCTAAAGCACAAATCACACAGGGCCTATAAAACAATAACACAACGAAAAAAAGGTATTTAGGCAACAACTAACATAATGAATAGAACAGTATCTCATATCTCAATACTAACATTAAATGCAAATGGCCTAAATGCTTCACTTAAAAGATACAGATTGTCAGTATGGACAAAAATCCACTAACCAATTACCTGCTGTATTCAAGAGACTCATCTAACACATAAGAACTCACATAAACTTAAGGTAAAAGGGTGGAAAAAGGTATTCCATGCAAATGGAAATCAAAAGCAAGCAGGAGTAGCCATTCTTATATCAGACAAAAAGGACTTTAAAGTAACAACATCAAAAATACAAAAAAGGACCTTATATAATGATAAAAAGACTAGTCCAACAGGAAAATATCACAGTTCTAAATATATATACACCTAACACTGGAGCTCCCAAAGTCATAAAACAATTACTACTAGACCTAGGAAATGACATAGACAGCAACATAATAATAGTGGGGACTTTAGTACTCCACTGACGGCACTGGACAGGTCACCAAGTCAGAAATCAACAAAGAAACAATAGATTTATACTATACTCTAGAACAAATTGACTTAATAGATATTTACAGAACATTCTACCCAATAACTGCAGGATATACATTCTTTTCATTAGCGCACAAAAAATTCTCTAAGATAGACCACATGATAGACCTCAAAAAAAGTCTCAATAAATTTAAGAAAATCAAAATGACATCATGTATTAACTCAGACCACAATGGAATAAAACTAGAAATTAACTCCAAAGGAAACCCTCAAAACTATACAAATACATGGAAATTAAATGGCCTGCTCTTGAATAGTCTTTGGGCTAAAAATGAAACCAAGATGGAAACTTCAAAATTCTTTGAACTGAATGATAATAGTGACACACTTATCAAAACCTCTAGGATACAGCAAAAGCAGTGCTAAGAGGAAACTTCATAGCATTAAATGCCTACATCAAAAAGTCTGAAGAGCACAAATAAACTAATGTCACACCTCAAGGAACTAGAGGAAAAAAACAAACCAAACCTGAATACAGCAAAAGAAAAGAAAGAAAAAAGATCAGAGCAGAACTAAATGAAATTGCAACAAACAAAAATAGAAAAGATAAAACAAAAAGTTGGTTTTTCAAAAAGATAAACAAAACAAAATTGACTATTAGTGAGATTAGCCAAGAAAAGAAGACAGAAGATACAAATAAGCACTATAAGAAACCAAACAGGAGATATTACAACCAATGCCACAGAACTACAAAAGATCATTCAAAGCTACTATGAACACCCTTACATACCCAATCTAGAAAATCTAGAGGAGATGGATAAACTCTTGGAAATACACAACCCTTCTGGATTAAATCAGGAAGAAAAAGGAAACACTGATCAGACCAGTAACAAGTAGCAAGATTGAAACAGTAATTTTAAAAAATTGCCAACAAAAAAATGTCCAGGGCCAGATGGATTCACAGCTGAATTCTATGCGACCTTAAGGAAGAATTGGTACCAATCCTACTGATGCTATTCCAAAAGACAGAGAAGGAGGGAATCCTCCCCAAATCATTCTATGAAGCCAATATCACTCTAATACCAAAACCAGGAAAGAACATAACAAAAAAGAAAACTACAGACCAATATCTCTGATAAACATAGAAACAAAAATCCTCAACAAAAGTGTATGGAGAAGATAATACATCATGATCAAGTGGGTTTCACACCAGCAATGGTTTAACATATGCAAGTCAATAAATGCTATACATTACATAAAGAAAATTAAAAACAAAAATCATATAATCATCTCAATAAATGCGGAAAAAGCAATTGACAAAACCTAGCATCCCTTTATAATTAAAACCCTCAGCAAAACTAGCATTGAAGGGGCATAAAAAGTAATAAAAGCCATATATGACAAACCCACAGCCAATATCACACTGAATGGGGAAAAGTGGGAAGATGGGCACCCTTGTCTTATTCCAGTTCTCAGGGGGAAAGCATTCACTTCTATTCAACATAGTACTGGAAGACCTAGCCAGAACAATTAGACAAGAGAAAGAAACAAAGGGCATCTAAATTGGAAAACAGAAATTCAAACTGTCACTGTTCACTAATGATGACTATACACCTAGAAAACCCTGAAGACTCATCCAAAAACCTCCTAGGTCTGATAAATGAATTCAGCAAAGTTTCAGGATACAAAATCAATGTACACAAATCAGTAACACTGCTATACACCAACGACCAAGCTGACAATAAAATCAAGAGCTCAATCCCTTTTACAGCAGTTGCAAAAAAATAAAATACTTAGGAATATTCTTAACCAAGGAGGCAAAAGATCTGTACAAGGAAAATTACAAAACACTGCTGAAAGAAGTCATAAATGACACAAACAATTGGAAACGTATCTCACGCTCATGAATGGGTAGAATAAATATTGTAAAAATAACCATACCGCCAAAAACAATCTACAAATTTAGTGCAATTCCCATCAAAATACCACCATCATTCTTCACAGAACTAGAAAAATCAATCCTAAAATTCATATGAAGCCAAAAAAGAGCCCGCATAGCCAAAGCAATACTAAGCAAAAAGAACAAATCTGGAGGCTTTGTATAACCTGACTTCAAGCTATACAAAAGACTATAGTTACCAAAATGGCATGGTACTAGTATAAACATAGGCATGGAACAGAATTGAGAATGCAGAAATAAAGCCAATACTTACAGCCAACTAATCTTCAACAAAGCACACAAAAACAAAAAGCAGGGAAAGGACACCCTATTTAACAAATGGTGCTGGGATTACTAGCAAGTTACATGCAGAAAAATGAAACTGGATCCTTATCTCTCACCTTATACAAAAATCAACTCAAGATAGATCAAAGACTTAAATCTAAGGCCTGAAACCATAAAAATTCTAGAAGACAACATTGGAAAAACTCTTCTAGACATTGGCTTAGGCAAAGAATTTATGACTAAGAACCCAAAAGCAAATGCAACAAAAACAAAAATAACTAGACGGGACCTAATTCAACTAAAAGGCTTCTGCAAAGCCAAAGAAATAAGCAGCAGAGTATACAGACAACCCACAGAGTGAAAGAAAATATTCACAGACTATGCATCCAGCAAAGGACTAATATCCAGAATCTACAAGAAACTCAAACGAAACAGCAAGAAAAAAAAAAAAAAAACAACCACATCAAAAAGTGGACTAAGGACATGAATAGACAGTTTTCAAAAAAAGATATACAAATGGCCAACAACCATATAAAAGGATGCTCAACATCACTATCAGAGAAGTACAAATTATAACCACAATAAGATACCACCTTACTCCTGCAAGAATAGCCGCAATTTAAAAATAAAAAATAAGAGATGTTGGCATGGATGTGGTGAAAAGGAAACACTTTTACACTGCTGGTGGGAATATAAACTAGTACAACCACTGCGGAAAACAATATGAAGATTCCTTAAAGAACTGAAAGTAGAACTACCATTCAATCCAGCAATCCCCCTACTGGGTATCTACCCAAAGGAAAACAAGTCATTATATTACAAAGACACTGACACATGCATGTTTTTTATAGTAGCACAATTTGTAATTGCAAAAATATGGATCCAAGCTAAATGCCCATTAACTGAGTGGATAAAGAAAATGTGGTATATATACACTATGGAATACTACTCAGCCATAAAAAGGAATGAAACAATGGCATTTCCAGCAACCTGGATGGAGTTAGAGACCATTATTCTCAGTGAAGTAACTCAGGAATGGAAAACCAAATATTGTATGTTCTTAATTATAAGTGGGAGACAACCTATAAGGATGCAAAGGCATAAGCAGGATACCATGGACTTTTGGGACTTGGAGAGAAGGGTGGGAGAGGGGTGGGGGATAAAAGACTACACATTGGGTACAGTGTACACTACTTGGGTGACAGGCACACCAAAATCTCAGAAATCACCACTAAAGAACTTTTCCATGTGATCAAAAACTACCTGTTCCCCAAAACTATTGAAATAAACTTTTAAAAAATTATTGAGTATTTATTCTATTTACCGATATTACCACATGAAGTATTTATTATACCCATGTAGTAAGATTTGAACATTCATTCTCTTGTCTGGCACAACAACTCAATGAGATGGAAACTATTAGTGTTCTCCAGAGAAACAGAGCCAGTATATATCTATATCTAGCTATCTAAGAAAGAGAGATATTACCATGAAAATTCGTTGACATGATTATGCAAGCTGGAAAACTGATGGTATAATACAGTCTGAACCCAAACCCCTGAGAATCAGGGAAGTCACTGAAGGAAGTCCCAGCATCTGAAGGCTCTAAAACCAAGAACTCTGATGTATGAGGGCAGGAGAAGGTGAACAGTGAGAGGGAATTTGTCCTTCCTCAGCCTTTTGTTCTCTCTGGGCCCTCAACAGATTGGATGATGCCCACTCACATCGGTGAGGGTGATCTTCTGTACTCAGTCTACTGATTCACATGCTAATCTCTTCTGGAAACACCCTGGCAGACACACCTAGAAATGTTTTGCTACCTATCTGGGCATCCCTTAGCCCAGTCAAGTTAACACATAAAATTAACCATCAGAGAAATATTATGCCCCCTATTCTAGAGATGAAAAAAACAAGCACACAGAAGATGAATGGTTTAAGTGGACATGATTAAGCAATAACAGAGCCAGGACTGAAATGTTGGTCTATCTTACTCACTATATTAACTCCACACACCTGATTAATCACCAAATTCTATCAATTCTACTTCTTGAATATCTTTCAAGAACTTTCTCTTCATTGCATCTTAATTCAGGCATTTGTCAGTTCTCTCATTCAGTCTTCAATCTTGGATTCTGTGTTACTTTCCCAGGGCTGCATAACAAAATAGCACAAACTGGATGGCATAAACAACAGAAATGTATTGTCTCACAGTTCTGTTGGTCAGAAGTTCAAGATTAATAGGTCAACAGGGACGGTGCGGTGGCTCATGCCTGTAATCTCAGCACTTTGGGAGGCCGAGGCAAGCGGATAATCTGAGGTTGGGAGTTCGAGACCAGCCTAACCAACATGGAGAAAACCCCATCTCCACTAAAAATAAAACTAGTCGGGCATGGTGGTGCATGCCTGTAATCCCAGCCACTTGAGAGGCTGAGGCAGGAGAATCGCTTGAACCCGGGAGGCAGAGGTTGCAGTGAGCCGAGATCGTGCCATTGCACTCCAGCCTGGGCAACAAGAGTGAAACTCCGTCTCAAAAAAAAAAAAAAACAGGTCAACAGGATCGGTTGTTCCTGATGGCTCTGAGGGAAGAATCCAGGCCCCTCCCCAGGACTTGTAGATGGCTGTCTTCTCCCTGTGTCTCTTCACATCATCTTCCCTTTATGTGTGTCTATCTCTGTGAACAAGTCACTTTTTTAAAAATAAGGACACCAGCCATATTGGCTTAGGGGATCACTGTACTTCAGTAAAAACTCATAAATTATGTCTGCAGTGACCCTATTTCCAAACTGAGGTACTGGAGATTAGGAATTCAATCATCGCTTTTGAAAGGGAACACAATTCAACCCATAATGAGTCCCTTCTAATCTTTCTCCACCTCACACTGAAGTGCTTTTGCTAAAATTCCAATCTAATCCTGTCACTCTCTTGCTTCCAGATTTGCAAGGACAGGCCACAGCTTTCAGGATAAAAGGTAAATTTGGGGAGTACGGGAATAATGGGGCTCCTCACCACTCCGTGGTGATATTCTGTGTCAGCGCTCCACCTTTATTTCTAGCTTCTTTTCTCTCTCCTTGTTCAGCTCTTGAACTTTAAAGTTTCAGACACACAATAAACGTGATTTGCTCTCTTCTACCTCCAGACCCTTGCTGGAACTCAGTCTACCCTGAATGCCCTGAATACCACGTCCTTCTCCCTCATGTCACGTTTGAGTTTCAACCCACAAAGGAGGAAGAGATCCCTTTCTTTTCTTTTTCAGTTTTTATAGAAAACATTCCTGGTTCCTCCATCTTGTGCCATCTGCATTGCTTGTAAAGGATGGATTTTCAACATGGATTATTCTGAGCCATATTATATTAAAGAAGAAAAAAATCAACGGTGTAAGGTAATGACTATCATAGACCCTAAAGGTCTATAAGACCTAACTTTGGGGTAGCTATCAAGGTTGTAAATGCAACATTCATCAGAACACATTTTCCTCGTGGTTTGGGTTGCTGGGCTCAGGTATCAAGTGTGTACCTGCCCCCTTTTTTTTATTTTCCCCATCTGGGTATGGAGAGCGTGATTGTACTTTTTTTTTTTTTGAGACAGAGTCTCATTCTGTTGCACAGGCTGGAGTGCAATGGTGCCATCTCAGCTCACTGTAACCTCTGCCACCTGGGTTTAAGCGATTCTCCTGCCTCAGCCTCCCGAGTAACTGGGATTGCAGGCGACCATCACCATGCCCAGTTCATTTTTGCATTTTTAGTAGAGATGGGGTTTCACCATGTTGGTCAGGCTGGTCTCAAACTCCTGAGCTTGTGACACACTTACCTTGGCCTCCCAAAGTGCTGGGATTACACGCGTGAGCCACTGCACCCAGCCTGATTGTGCTTCTTATCTCTCTACATGAAAAACAACCATGTTGGGCCACCCTTTATCTCTCTACCAGCTATTGACAAGTGAATCAGGATTTTTGTGAGCCTGGCTCTTCCCATTTGATGGGAGGGAAACCCAAGTTCAGTCTCAAGCCTAACTCAGCTTCTAGGACAAAATTTACCGGAAACATTATGTTTGGAAAATTATAGGGCCTCTGTCTCTAACAATGAAGTTCATTTTTCGTGTGACTATGGATCTTCGTGTACGTACTCCACTGATGAGCACCTCAAGAGAGAGAAAAGGTGAATGGTACACCAAATTTCCCAACACTTTCCTAGTTATTAGTAGACTCTATATTTATTTGAATTCATATGGTGAATAAGTGTTCCTTGAACATATGCGGTGCCTGTCCCCACAGAAATAGGATCTCTGCACTAACAACTTGGTTACTAGACTGTGAACTACTTTGGTCACTGTACTGTGAACCACTTGAAGGCAAAGATGGCATCTTAATTGTCTTTATAGATACAGCACCTGCTACAGAACCTTTGGCAAGGCACTGGAGTCATGTGTAAAAAACTCACTTCACCATGGAAAATGGACCATTCAGCCCAAGAAAAAAAACTGAACCTTTTGAGTCCAAATATGTACTGTAGTATCCAATGGAAAAGAAAAGCATGGCAGAAAATGCTTAAATGCTCATATTCCCTACATAGAATAAACATACAGTTATAGTGTGAGATTTAACTAGATGTTAATAAAGAAGTTCCCCCCAAATGTTTATAAAGGTAAAATACTCAAGTTTCAAAGCACTCTGAGTCACAATTTTAGGCAAAATTGCTTAGACAAAGTAGTATTTTATCTTTTTAATATAATTGTAAAACTTTTTGGCAGCCATAGTAAACACTGAGCATAAATCTTGTTGAGATAAACCTGAAAGGCGAGGTGTTATTTCTTGACCATATTCATTTAGCATTGCCAAACACACATATTTTACTATATTAGTGCCTTTACCATCCTTTCTGCTACTTAACATCATCTAGCAAATAACTAAATAACTCATGCTTTCTGTTCTATATGTCCCAGGTTTTCAGAAAGGTATTTTATCATAAAGTTGGAAAACTCCCACCATGTGAATTGCTGTGTTGCAATTCCATTTGGCAAAACATAAATATGGCCTGTTAAACCCATTCATTTAATTCATAGCATTTAACCTTAAACATGTTGGTAATTCTATGGGCACCCATGGATCCACTCCACGATGACTGCTTGGGTCAAGTGCCCATCCCTGAAAATATCACTGTAACTAGAGCAATAGGTTTTTGAATGACAGCCTATTGGAAGGTCCACAGTAAGACAGACAGGCAAACAGAACATTTCCATGAAGGAAAGACAGTGGAGCACAGTGGAAGAAACACGGACTGGAGAATCAGTGGTTCTATAACCATCTGTAAGGACCTCCGTACCTTCTCCACAAAATTAAGGTGAGTCTAGCTCCAATACTCTTTGATCCTATATGAAACAATTAACTTTACAAGGATCTGCTAACCTAGATAATTAAGTTTCTTCTTTCTTAATGAAGAGAGTAATGTTTGGCTGGAATAGAATGTTTGTGTGACTCCCAATGCCCTCAGATAAAGCAATACAGGAGACAAATTAGAAAGAGAATTTCCTCAAAGTCAGAATAGGTGAGGCTTTAGCATCCCTTACATAACAGCAGCAAGAATCTGCTAACTTTCTGCTCATCATGCCTAGATAGATTTGGCTTCTTATTCAAAACCTACTGAAACTCCTGCCAGATAAAATTCAGACCTTTAGCTCCTTACAATTTTAAGTGTGCCTCTGCAGCTTCATCTCCTCCAATGAATCCAAAGCACAGCCACATAACTTCTATGAATCACCTTGTCTTTTCACACCATTATAACATTAGTGACAATAATAATATTTATTAAGCACCTGCTATGTGCCAGGCACTGCTCAGATGCTGGAGATATAGCTGTTAACAAGACAACTCCTGCCCTCATGGAACTTGCAGTTTAGTGGAGGAAACTGGCCACGATTATGTAACCAAACAAAGACTGTGCTGTGGTGAGAGGTGGCTTTAAAAACAGTGGCCAGGTGGCGACACTGAAGGTGTTATAGGAACGACCCGTATGAAGAGGAGGAGCCCCCATGAGAAAGTCCGTGCTCAGCACAGGGCCAGACAAATTAGATACGTAAGTTTTAATTCTCCCTGCAATACTGCGCAAGGTGGATTACTTTCCCCATTGTATTCTGTGAGGATAAGGAGTTTGCTCAGATTCCATGGCACAGGAGTCACTGGTCTGTAACTCACATTTAAGGCTGTCCAATTCTTCAGTACCCCCATTTAACTTCATGCCTTTCCTTTCAACTGACGTGCTCTTCCCCATGCCTCTGACAGACTCCCCCCATCATTCCAGAGGCTCAACCTTTGCAAAACTTCTCCTGGCCAACCGCACCCTGCTATCTCCCATTCTTTCCCCAGCGAAGGCATAGATCACGGTCTTTACCTCTTTCCCACAGCTCTCTATGCGGGATGTCTCTTACAAACGATAAACACATTGGTTGTAATTTTCCATTTACATATCAGACTTCTCTCCTTGACTGGTAGTTCCTTCAGGCCAGGACCCACTTCTTAGTAAAAAAATATCCCCAGGTTTGCCCAAGGCCTGGACCACTGAAAACACTCAAGAATTTTTTGTCGAACAAATGCTGTTTGGCTATAGAATGAAATCAACATATGGCTGCTGAAGGCATCGCCCTGACGAAAGGCACTGCCACTGGAAATGAAGAAACAATAAAGACCATGAATCCTTGCCCCCGCCCCGCGCCGTACCCTAGCAAAATGATCTTTCTCTAGAAAAAAGCAATGGCATTAAGACTAGAGATCTCTATACAAGGGTAGCTGCTACTGCAACATGAAAGTGGCTTTTTTTTTTTTTCAAATAAAAACTGTTTTTAGGAATTCAACCATTTTAAAGTTTTCGAAAGCTGGCATTTCCAAAAGGTTCAACAGGAATGACATTTTCCTCTTGTGTACTCAAGAGGAGAAAAATTCCCTTCCTTGAATGCTTCATTCTTACATATTTGCCACTGATACAAGATCCATTGTTTATGGACGTATTTAATTAGCAAGAACTTTATTTTTCAGCAGAATCTCACTCTTAAGAAAAGGGTGAGAAACGGTGTAGGAAATGTTTATTTTAAAGAATGGGAGTTGAAGTGCACGGCATAGAGTATGTTGTGAAACAGGCAGGGCATCATTGTCACCTCCCACTCAAAACCATTTTAACTATCATCTCGGTATTTGGGTAGCTCAGCTAATTAACAACCTGGTATTACTGTGAAGATGAGATTGGCATGTTATTTGAAGTGGTTTTTAACAGTCTTTAAGCACTAACCACTCAATTTATTAACAGTTTGCTCTACTTAGGTGAAAAAAATTACATAATTATTATGAGTTTGAAAATGAGAGGAAATATATATGTACATTTTATTTATCACCTAAACATACCAAAATTAAAATGGTATTTTTAAATATAGTAAAATTCCTGTAAATTCATATGAATACTTGACTGCCAATGGATTTTATGGGTCTGTAATCATCTTCCTTATAATCTTTTGTCAATTTTCTTTTTTAGCTTGATGTGATTTCACACATAGGACAGGAGATTTTAAAAAATTAGAAGGAGAATAAGCAATGGTTTAAAATGTGAAGCTTAGAAGCAAACTGACTAGGTTCAAATCCTGGCTCTACCACTTACCACAAGTTCAAAGACCTTAGGCCACACTTAATTCTTCTGTGCCTCTGTTTCCTCATCTGTAAAATCGGAATCTTAACAATAATATGGCTCACCTGTAGGGTTGATGTGAGAAGTAATGATTTAACACATGTATAGCACTGGAACACTTAACAAATGCTAGCTGTCATTAATTGGGCTAGCTCTTCCTGTAATATCCCACTTTCTCATGGTAATAGTTTCACAGTATGATTTTTCTACTGTTCCAAGTATGAAGGGTCCTTTTTCAACTCTTAAAATTTATCAGATCACCACATGACAACGATCATATACATTTTATCCATGAATTGAAAATGTGCAAAATTACAAAAGCTACTCTGAATTTCCTCATGATTTTAAATTAATGTGTATTTTTTCCCATTAGTGATGGCATACATATGAAAAGTAGCAGAATACCGCTGTGAAGACAGCATGTGCAGGCCCCAGGGATTCTCAGCCACACGTTGGAATCTATTTACTTAGCATCCTTAGGCCTATCCTATTAGAAGGCTAATGCAGAATGAAGTTGGAATAGATACTAACCATACCACCAGATTTCTTAGCCGTCACCTAAAGATTTTTCTATAAAAAAATCAAAGTTTTTTTCTCTCTTGTTTATTTCTCTCTCTCTTTGAATGTCAGATCACTTGGCTTTGAGAACAAACTAGACTGAGAGTCAGAAAGCCACTGTATAGAGATATTTGAAGAATTAAATGAGATAATATTTGCGAGAAGCCCAGCGTGTGGCCTGGAACGTAACAGTGCCCCTATAAATTCTACTTGAATCACTACTTTTCACCTTACCCAAGTTCCAGACTTGATTCTACTCAAAACAAATAGGACAACTTTGAGGAAATGACAGCTGTCACAGGTGAGACAAGACAGCTAAGATGACTGTGCCGGTAATTTGTCTATTTGCCCCCAGATTCATGCCCACATACCCCTTGCTCTACTGGGATCCCAGTCTTGCTAAATGGCCTATGGTCATCTTGGCCAATGGGAGGCAGTGAAAAGTTATTCAAGAGCAGACAGAAAACAGGCTAGGGAACAGGCTGTCTCTGTGCTTCCAGTGTATCTTGGGCAGTAACTATGTGTCCTCTGTGGTTCCGCTCCCATCAGGCAGTCCCGTCTCCTGGGCTTTCAGACACTAGCTCTACCCTTTGTCCCTCCAGCTGCAGGGGTATGAGCCGCTTCCTACTAGCTTCCCACTGTTGCTGATTTCTGGGTTTTCTTCCTGTCCTGTTTGGTCTTTAGACTCTTCCAATACCTTTGGAATGATTTCTCTGTATTAAATTATTTCTGTTGAACGGCCTGCTATGAACTCTGTTTTCCTGACTCCAGCCTGTTCCAGTTATCTGATGGGTCTTAAGCTCTCTGATCCTATCATAACTTAAGTATGGGTAGATTCAGGACCTTACCTGCCATTTTATCCATCTACTACCTAACCCAATGTCCCCTGTCCGTAGGTGAGGTTTTCTTCTAATACTCTATATGCATCTCTAACATTCCATTTAAAATGCTGTGTCATACTGATCCACTTGTGCGTCTATAGACCAACTAGACTCTGAGCTCTTTGAAGTAGAACTGTTTTTTCTCCCTGTTGTGAGCCTAATACAAGAATGGTACATAACAGGACCTCTATGCAAGGGTGATGAATAAATGCATAAATGGAGTCAATGTTCCGCTGGCTCTGATGTATGCACTCTCTTTCGCCTGCTCTTGATCAACCCCAAATTCTACCACAAGAGTGCACTGAGGCATTGTTTCTCTACGAGCCCACTTTAAAAGGCTAATTTCCCTAGAGAAGGTTAAGTTATTATCCACCAGCTGTACCTCAGCTGTGCTTAGTTTTAGAGATTGTTTCTTATAGACACAGGTCTCTGAGAAGTAGTGGGTAAATACAGGTGTGGGTAAAAGCGCACAGCAAGGAGTTCACCTATATTGTGAGGTAAACGAGTCTCCTGACTCACCCACATCATGTCATCATTCCTCATTCCAAGGAGGCCTCAATTTGAAGTCTGCTGTGAAGACAGCTGCAGTGTGTGTTTCTTAGCCAGTAAATGCATGTGGAAAGAGGAGCATGACAGGGGAAGAAGGCCCAGGAGCGGGGAGGGTGTTTGGAAGTTCAGGACCGAGACAAAACTGGCTGAGGATTGAGGGTTGAGATGAAATGTGACAAGTGGCAGGGGATGGGACAGGTTGAGGAGAAGGCCTAACAGGGGTGGCCCTGGGTGCACTTTAGCAGAAAAGGATTAGATGGTCTGAGTGGGGAAGAAAGCTAATCACAGAAGCTCTCAGCTTGATACCTGCCCTCTGCTCCTTTCTGAAAAGGTTATTTAATTGATTATACTTTGACTTTACAGGAGAAAATGTCACCATTATATTCTCAGATTTGGATTCCTGAAGCCTTTGGGACACAATAACTTGTATGTTGACTTATTCACTCATTTAATAAACTGTGACTGAACCCTAACTTTACTTTGGGTGTTGTGCTTAGAGCCAGTGGAAATCTCTCACATTAAGACTTACTTTTTGTTTTCACAGACAGGGTGAGGAAATGAGCACTCAAGGAAGAAGGAAGGGTTTCTTTCCTGTCTTCCTTCTCAGTCTAATCATTATTTTATAACAAGAGACTGTTGCATAGCTTAAACTCATCCCCCACAGTGGGAAAGAATATTTGTCCTGGAATGCCCAGCTCTTAGCATGGCATCTAGAATTTAACTGGTATTTAATACATTTTGGGCCAATGATGGATGAAAAGATGAATGATGGATGGGTCCACTACAGCACAGGGCTCTCCAAATGGTTACCCATATGTTTCCAATTCCAATCTTTCCTCATTTTTTCTTTAGGAAAATAATTTATGCTTAAAGCCAGTTCTGGGGAAGTCAAAAGCTGCTTTAAGTTTTTTGTGGCTTTTTTTTTGTTGTTTTGTTTTGTTTTTTGTCTTTTTGTATGAAGGAAGATACATGGTTGAAGGAAATAAATGGATACATGGGACATCCTCTCAGGCATTTTCCTCAGAGGAGTCATGTTTACCGAGATTCACATTAAAATCTTGCAGCAAATATCTCTACAAACTCCGTACTGCTTTTTCTTCCTTACCAGCATCCTCTCTACTCATTTTAATACTATGTAAACATGTTGCTGATCTAACCTCAGCTGGCTACCTACAACTCACAAATACTGCTTTCAGCTTCACAGATATGCTCATATAGTTTTCGTTTCAAGTCATTCTAAAGAGCAAAGGTCTTTGTGCTCCTGGAAATGCTATTCTCTCTCTCTCTCTCTCTCTCTCTCTCTGTGTGTGTGTTTGTGTGTAAACCTACACATATGTTTGTCTGTAAATTATCATAAATATTTGCCTGGCCACACAGATCACTGCAAGTACCTGGCGATCTGGGAAAACTTGTTCTCTTTTTAAATGAACACTGTGCATCTATCCTTTTGGGGGCTTGTGTCTGTCTTTTTCCAGGATGCAGTGACACCAAGCTGAGAACTGACATTAACCAGAGGAAGGGGCTAGAGAGGCAGAACTGAGATTGGAGCAGCCCAGGGAGGTTCAGAAAGGTCGCTGGAGCTGAGGATGATGAGAGGAGGGTCAAAGCAGCCGCATCCCGGAAGCCATTTAGGAAAACCTGAAGCAGGCAAGTGATGGGACTTGATCTACCTCTTCACAACATTATTTTGTGTGCTGTGTGGAGAAGTGATTAGAGACACACAATGCAGAAGAAAGAGACATATGTAACTTAAGGCAAAGCTGAAAGAAATTTAAATTCAGTATTACCATTAAATTTCAGCCATTATTAATCCACTTTAATTTCATTTTTCCATTTTATTTTGAAGTTAAAGCCTTAAACACTTCACACCTTGGGTCCAGCATCAAATAACCACAGGCGCAGGTGCGTTGACATCTTTCTGTTGTGTTTACCCAAGTGTTTCAAGGCTTCAGAGAAGTCTTAACATCTGCAGCCTTTAAAAACCTCCTAATACCAGAGAGCAAGCATGTTTATTACCTTAACTCTTCTATTGAGCTTGAGCTCACTCTATCTACCATGTTTCAAATGGTAATTACTCTTACTGAGTTATTGCTTCATGCTTTTTGTTCTCCAGCACACCAGGTGTAGCTATACTATACCAGCTCCTGACCACAACCCTGCAAGACCCAGACGGTAGGAATCCCCCACTCTGCCCAGCATACAACCTCCTCTGGTCCAAACGGCCTCCACGTTGGCTTACCCCTCAATATCTCTTCAGTGGCAGCAAGAGCCTCCTGATTTGTCTAGAGACAGTTGGATAATTGTTGTATTCAAATATTGCTAGAAGCACCATTTTGGACTGAAATCACTTTCTGCAGTGGCTTCTCCTTTGTCAAGTAAGAGTGCCATGTTCTACTGTTGTGAATCTCAGGAGACTTCAAATGTCTTTTTTCTTTTAATGTCAATCTATAGTAGTTTTTTAGTATAAAGAAAAAGCATATTTTAAAAAGATACAAAATCACATGGATTAAGTTAAGGATATTTAGAAAGCAAGAATACAATGTTACTATTTCTGTTACTGACATGATTTCTCTCTAAATACTTTCTATATTTTCCCAGTATTCTTCAAAGAGCACATGTCACCATTGACACAATAAATCATTATCTTTTGAAAAGTTTGATATTTTACATAAACTTGTAAATTCATTTTAATGATTTTACTATAACTCATATATATGATTTAACTTGTTAGCTTTGTGGGTGTGTGTGTCCGTGCATGTGCACATGCATGCTTGAACATAACTTTATTCCTACCAGAAGCATTAACTCCCAATCCTGATGTGGGAGTACTGGGTCCAGAGAGCACCTGCAGGCAGCAAGCCCCACCCTCCAGTGCCTGAGACCCAGGAGAAGAGAGGCCATGAGGCTTTCAAAGGAAATAACATGGGAAAACAAGAAGGTGGACCGGAAAACAGGTTCCTGAAAAGGTAGTAAACTGGTCGTGATCGGTGGGAAAACCATGCCAATTAAGTGAGAATGAATGAACGAATAGGAAAATGAGAAAATAAAATACAAATATCCAGTGATTCCTTAACACAGACTCCTAGTTTTAAGACAGATTCTTAGTTTCCTTTATAATGTTAAAGATGAATTTGTGAGAGTCCCTGTCCTCCTTTCAAAAACAAAATGAAACAAGCAAAAAAACTGACTTTCTAATATGTGGCACGCATTGTGTAGAGCACTCTATGAACATAAAGTGAGACATGCCTGTGGCAATTAGAATGTTGCTTACCACCTAACAAACACCACTGATACATTGCTGCTGCTATTTTTCTATTAGTCACCATTTTAGAGATGAGAAAACTGAGGTTCAGGAAAAGTGACAGAATAAAGATTTTAACCCAAGACTCTCTGACTTCAAATCCACTGTAAACTCCTCACTTCATTGCAGTTACAATCCAAATGCCTTTCCAAAAGCCTCAAATGGAAATGTTCTAACATGTTGCAAACTGAACTATGAGTGGTTCCTTCACTATATTGACTACACTTTCTTAAAATGCAACAGGCTGTGAGGTTTACAATGCTCAAAGTTTCTAGTTATTCTCTTTTCCCAGAAGAGCCTTTGATTTTGTTAAGAATCTTACCTTAAATGTATAGATAATATGGTTTTGCTTAATAAGTGAAATTAGGGAAACGTCATTAGGAATTGCAGGCATTATTCTGAACATGGCCAGTACTGTACAGGGCTATAGCTGAAACACCTTGAACAAGATGAGGCTGGTTCTAACCTAAACCATACATAATACAGGAAAAGTGCCTTGGTTTCTTTTGGGTAACTTCCCAAGGATAGCTTGTTATCCTAAATAACGTATCATTTTTACTGTGGGAGTATACAGGTTAAGAAAAAAGGCTTTTGGATTTGGAAAGACCCAAATCTGGCCCCTTCTCCGTGCTTCCCGGCTGCAGTATCCCATGCAAGTTATTCTCTTTGAATTGGTTCCTGTGTCAATATAAAAGGAATGATAGTACCTACATCATAGGAAAGGGGAGCAAGGAGAAAATTAATTGAGAGAAACATGCACAAAGTACTTAGCATAATCCAGATACAGAGTTGGGGCTCGGTAAACGCTGACATTATTAAAAGGAAAACATGTTTTCAGATTCTAAAAAACAACCCTATTTTAGGCGACATGTTCTAGGGGAAAGAAGTGAGTCAGGAGATGTGGATCCTATTTTAGGATTCAGAACTGTAGTCACAGGAACCAGCAATTTCCCTGAGAGTTTGTGAGTTGATTATAAAATGGAGAAATTAGTATTTTTGCTTACCTGCTTGGATGCATGGGATAAAACCTTCTTCTCCTAAGAATCAAGTGGACAAAACATTTTTTTTTCAATTATATGGGCCTTTCATATAGGGCATGAGATGAGAAGGGTATTTTAAACCACTTTCTCTTGTATACATGTTTTAAAAATCTATCTGCACATGTCAAATTGTCAGCAGCCAAGTCTAGTCTATATATGCAGACTGAACAGTTCCTTGGGAGCTCTGAACACTATGCCAAGATGCTCATGGCTACCAGGAAACAGGAAAACTTTGAAATCAGCAAAATCACTCCTGGAAAATTCTCCTGCTAATACCTTATCATTCTGCTTCCTCATCTCCGTGCTGTCCATACTAAAAAGAAGGGGGCAAGATAAATAATGGATTCTCTGGATTTCCTTGAGATAGTATGTTCAGAAATGGTTTCTCTGGGAACTAATGAAACATTTTTTGCAGGCTGAATAATGTGAATTCAATTCTAACCCAACTATGGAAGTATAATTTCAAGGTAACCGGTAATGTTATTACTGTTCTTCCTTCCCTTTCACTTACCCATCCCAGACTAATGGTAAGAGGTGTTGCTTAATACTTTTAAAGCTTTTCTTTCCTGATAAAACTTTAAAGTTTTGTTTTTTTTTTTAACAAAGTTTATATAGAAACCATAAAAATCAGAAATTTCTAATTAAGACTATTAGAAAAAATCCCCCAGAGACTTCAGAATTAAAATATGTCTTAATTAGATAGACTTTTCAAGATTCCAGGATTCTTTTCTATAAATGATAAAAGTTCTACCCCCAAACTGGATGGAACATACAGTGCACACTACTGCTTCTGTTCATCCAACCGAGTAGTGTTACTGCATTGTGAATGCACCAATAGGAACAGAAAATTATGCTAGGAGACTAATATTAATAACAGTGACAACAACAGAAACAAAAATCATAATTGAGAAGTCTGAATATAAATCTTTTTCTCAAGAAACCATTGGCCACAAGCTGTGGGAACGATGGATTTGTCATTTTATATTTGCCTACAGTGACACCTGCTGGAAAACACTGTTACAGCTTTAAAATAAAAATAAATTTTAAATATAAAATAAAAGCCAAGCTTTGAAAATACCAGCCACATATTACTATTATTTTCGCCTCAAAACGCATTGCCTGAACTTCAATTTAATTTCTGATTCTTCTTTTGAATTTTCTTCTCTGTGCAAACTGAGAAACTAAGATTCAATTCCATTTGATGAAATAATTATTTAACTGGTATGAGAAAATTGGAGTTAACTCTTATATGATGCAAACCATTTCTAAATGGAAGTATTTATAAACAGTTTGGTGGCATTATTTTGCTTCCTTCTGAAATGCTGCTTTCAAATTTGCATATCAACTGCAGTGTGATAAGTATTTTTTTAAATCTTACTTAAGAATAAATATCAAGATATTTAATACTGAGGAAGTATTTAATAGCTAGCACTTTCCTAAGCAGCACTGATGCACAGAGCCATTTTGTGTTTGAGGTTTTTATGGTGCACTTCAGCATGCACTGGATGCCAGCTACACTATGCATTAAGCAACCGCTGTGGACCTTATGCAAATTGCTTTTGATTTCAGCAGAGACTTTGCATACTAAGAGTTCCCATCTCCCAGTGACACAGGGAAGGATTTGTGTACCTAAGTCCCATTACCATTAATAACATTCATCCACAAAATTCGAGCCCACTGAGAAGGTGCAACATTTACATGGAAGCGCGTCTTTCACAAAGTTGATTTTACCCCAAGATTTGGTATTTTACACTTTTCATCTACAAGGGACACATTTGCAAAGAAGTATCTTGATATCTTCATATTCTTGAGCTCAGTCACTTCAGCGTTTTCGGTCATTTCACTATAGCTTGTGTGCTGCTGGTGACAATTTTTCCCATGCAATTTTTTCTCCCTAAATGTAAAAGCTGTTCTCAAAGTCAGTTTCTTTATAAAGCAAATATATAGGGTTTCTTTCTAGTTCATTTGTAGCTATGCCTCCGTTTCTCTAAAAATTCCTTCTAACATTATGTAGAGACTTGATGTTTCAAAACAAAGTGACTCATGTCTTTATACCTCCTACATAGCTGGCTTTCCATCTTTTACCATTCCACCAGATCTGTTCTTACAGGAGGAAGCTGTCTTTTCTTAAACGTCAAAATTCGTAAGAAAATAAAGGTTTTCTATCTGAAACTAACTTCCATATTAATCCATTTTCTCATTCCTCCAGCTCTAAAGACCATGTCTTTATAAACCAGTAAAGTGGCCAATGATTTGTGGAGATGATATTCCACCTGCCCTTCTTGTCTGTGAGGAAACTTTGGCCAGTGGAGGTAGACTAAGGCCAGGTACATGAAAAGCACTTCCTGAATTAATAAAGTGATTCCAGTTCCATGACTTCAGTATCTGAGCAAAATCAGTAACTTCTTTTTCATCTCTGTCCATCGCATCCTGAAGTGGTACTATGGTTTGAATGTTTATGTTCCCCTAAAATTCGTATGTTGAAATCTAATCTCCAGTGTGAAGGTATTAGGTGGTAGGGCCTTTTTTCAAGGTGATTAGGTCATGAAGGCAGAGCCCTCACAAATTGGATTAGTGCCATTATAAAATAAGCCAGAGGAAACTTGTTTGACTCTTCTACCATGTCAGGACACAGAAAGCAAGCACCAACTGTGAACCAGGAAATAGGCCCTGACCTGATACTGAATCTACTGGCAACTTGATCTTGCTCTGTCACCCAGGCCTGAGGGCAGTGGCACAATCTCAGCTCACTGCAACCTCTGCCTCCTGGGTTCAAGCGATCCTCCCACCTCAGCCTCCTGAGTAGCTGGAATTACAGGTGTGCGCTGCATGACTGGCTATCGATCTTGGACTTCTAAGCATCCAAAACTGAGAAATAAATGTCTTTGTTTATAAGCCACCCACTTTATGGTACTTTGTTACAGCAGAATGAATAAACTAAGACAAGTGGGTATAATGAACTTTAAAAAGAGATGGTTTAATATATATATATATATATATACACACACATATATATTTGAGGATATATATATATATATATATATACATACAGAGAAAGCTCTTGAGGGTATAAGTGTTGCACTTGCTATACAATTGTATGTTTATGTTTGTTTTTATTTTATATGTATTTGCTTTTATAAATTGTAAGCTAAATACCAATAACACATCAATTTGATATTAAATTTATCAGCACATTAAAAAACACTCAAATGATTAGAAAACTACATTAATGAAACTATTCCATTTTTATGCATATTTTAAAGAGTTAATCCTCAAATGGCATCTGCACAAATTGGAGGGGGGTGGTTTCTGGATCTTTAAGAACATTTTAATCTTGGGTTCTCATTGTTATGACAGTTCCAATTAAAATCACGTAAGTGTATTCTGAATGACACTTTAGAACTGAGAACTATCATGTCATTTCAGTGACTATGTTTTTTTCAACTAATTCTACTTCCAGTGGTATAGTCCCACTAAAAAAAAAAGAAGCATGCTTAATGTGCGGATGATGAATTTTCATCACATGAAGGGCAAGTCATACAATGGTGTTCTACATCAAGCTTTTCCAGTAGTTTCAGTAGAGAAAAGTAGTAGAAAATTTAAGTCATTTCACAATGGCATGGATATCTGTCAGTCTTACCTGTCTTGCAGGTCTTTCTTTTGGGATTTTTGGTAGGGCTGAAAATCAAGAGAGCTATCTTTCTTCCCATTAAATTGGGCATATGACCTAGGCTGGCTACTGAGAAGATTCTGTGATTGGTTCAAAGGAAGGCATATGCTCCAACCAAGCCAATCAGTGTCCTTTTCGGTAGGGGCTTTGGATTTGGGAGGGAACAAGGTGCGCTTATATTTCTGAGATGACCTTGATCTATAAAGATGATATTGATTTGGAGCTACCTATGGGTCATCTTTGCTATTAGTTGGATAAAGAGAGAGAGAGAGAAAGTCCACCTGAGAATGAAGCTATCATGCATAAAACCAGGGGCAGAAGTAGAGAATTCAAATGAAATAATTGTAACCCCTGAGTTCATTCATTTCTTAAATTATGGTTTCACCTTCCCAATTATTGTGATCCAAAATAGTACAAAACGGTGGTGGTGTTGTTTCCTTGCTGAGCGAGTTTTTCTGTCCCTGTAACTCAAAGGATCTTGACCAACACACCTGGCACATAATATTGTGCATATGCGTACACAATGTTTAAAAACAGTGTTACAAGAATCAATATCAATACCATATTCACATTCTTTTTTTTTTTTTTTTTGAGACAGAGTCTCGCTCTACGGCCAGGCTGGAGTGCAGTGGCGCGATTCCGGCTCACTGCAACTTCCGTTTTCCGATTTCAAGCGATTCTCCCGCCTCAGCCTCCCAAGTAGCTGGGACCACAGGCACGCGCCACCACGCCTGGCTAATTTTTTGTATTTCTGGTAGAGACGGGGTTTCACCGTGTTGGCCAGGATGGTCTCGATCTCTCGACCTCGTGATCCACCCGCCTCAGCCTCCCAAAGTGCTGAGATTACAGGCGTGAGCCACTGCGCCAGGCCATATTCACATTCTTAAGCTACCATTTCATTTAGAAAAATAACATCATTTATTATATTAATGTTGTTAATACAAATTGTATTGGCTTTCTAGTTTATTTATATTTAATATGTATATTTGCTTTAGTTTTATACTTTCATAAAAACTACAAGCATAAAGAACTTATATATAATTTTATGTTTTCTCATATGTAAGTAATATAATAGTTAACATCACTTAAGTCAACACTGGGAGTCCACAATAGTTGTTCCCATTTAAGAGAGGTCTGTCCTAAAATCAGAAGCTTGAGAACATTCTCTATGGCAAGTGCAGGAAAGAAATAATCAATACTGATGGAAATGCAGAAAGGTGCAGTTCCACATGGAGGGAATTTTCCTGTACCTTTGCCCTTTGGCATCTATCCCAAACCTACTTTTTGGAATATACCCCAAAGATAAACAAGAAAAATATGAAGTGACTGTGCACGAAGATATTTACTGCTGCACTGTTTACAATAGTGAAAGATCGGAAAGAACTCAAATGTCCATGAACGGGAAATGGCTGAATAAACAATGGTATGGTCATAGTGGAGTGCTATGCAACCATAAAAAGGAATGAGCAAGATCTCTGCATGCTAATAAGGAATGATCTCCAAGATGTATTGTCAAGTTAAAAACAACAACAGGCCAGGCACAGTGGCTCAAGCATGTAATCCCAACAGTTTGGGAGGCCAAGGCAGGCAGATCACCTGAGGTCAGGAGTTCAAGACCAGCCTGGCCAACATGGTGAAAACCCGTCTCTACTAAAAATATAAAAATTAGCTGGGCATGGTGGCACGTGCCTGTAATCCCAGCTACTCAGGAGGCTGAGACAGAGGAATTGCTTAAACCCAGGAGGTGGATGTTGCAGTGAGCTGAGATCATGAAATTACACTCGGGCCTGGGCACAAGAGCAAAACTCTGTCTCAAAAAAACAAAAACAAAAATAAAACAAACAAAAAATAAGGTATAGCAGATTTTTTTGCAAGAAAGGTGAAGAGGAATATTAATGTAAATATATAAGTCTGCTTAGATTTTCAAGAAGAAATAACAAAGAGTAAATCAAAACAAATACAAACTTGTTTCTATGAGAAAAAAAATTTGGAGGGGGCAGGGATGAACACTTTGAGTTAATGTAGTTTTGAATTTTATATAAACAAATGGTTTTTTGTGTGTTTGCTTTTTGTTTTTGGTTTTATATAAACAAATGGTCAAAAAATTGACCATTATTTATATAAAATTGACCACATAAATGACCATCTTTTGCCTAATTATAAAAAGTTGAAAAAGAAAAGCATCTCTTAACAAAATGAATGGAAATAATAATAAGAGGTCTGTACATTACTCAACTTTGAGAAACACTCTTTACGCATAAAATCTTCTTAATGTAAACTAAGTTAATATCTAGCAATTGTAGTGAATGTCCATAGAGAAATTCTTCCCCAATGTTGTGTATGGTATCACTTGCAATTTTCTTAAGCAAATTTATTTCTCTATTTCTAAATCCATCGTTAGATTTCTACAATTGTTTCATCTCCTATATTTGTTATATTTACCTGATTATCTTCAGAATAAAAGAATGGGTTTTGAAATCAGAAACACCTTGGTTTAAGCCCCAGATCCCTCCTTGTTAGCCGTAAAACCCCAGGAAATAGAATTAACCTCTCTGAGCTTTAGTTTTCTGTCTTAGTTCATTTTTGTGCTGCTGTAACAGAATACCTGAGACAGAGTAATCCATAAAGAACAGAGGTTTATTTCTTATAGTTCAGGAGGCTGGGAAGTCCAAGATCAAGGAGCACACATCTGCAACGGACTTTGTGCTGCATCATCCCATGGAAAAGGTGGGAGAGCAAGAGAGAGTGAGAGGAAGGGAGCTGAACTCAGCCTTTGTATCAGGAGCTCACTCCCTCTATAACTAACCCACTCCAGTGATGGCGGCATTAAACCATTCACGAGGACAGAACCCTCAGGACCTGATCACCTGCTACAAGTTCCACCCCTCAACACTTGCATTGAAGATTAAGTTCCTAACACATTACCTTTGGGAGACACATTCAAATCACAGCATTTTCCCATCTGTAAAATGTAAAGAGTGTTACCTGTGTCCCCTCTGTCCTAAAAACCTAGTATCTACATATCTCCACATCACATTCCTTCGCATTGGATTCTTCTAAACTGCAGCAAAATTTACCTGTATCAAGTATCATTGTCTGAACCCTTTCCAGAACACAACTTCAAATTTCTCCTAATATCCACTGAAAATTCAAAACTAAGGATGGCAATGTTCTCTGCCAAGCAGTCCCTCTTTTTCTCTAACTGCTCTTAATTCTTAACACATTGTTGGGTAGTAAGTACTCTCTGGTCCCAGAAAGAAAACCTACTCAGCTCACCATACTGTCTGTTAGGTCCCTAGAAACTGATGCTTTGTAAGGAAATTTATTTCCTTTCTTTGATCAACAGACGGCTCTCTAAAGTAGTTGAAGTTATAGTAGTTGCAGCTAATGTAGCTTTATTATTTTACAGAAGTCTGAATTTAAGCACAAATGCATTATTTGATATGTGTGTGCAACTATTATTTAGCTACAAATTTTAAAGGGATTGGAAGTTGTTTTCAACTGGACAGTCCAGCCACTGACTAACTGGTCACTTAGATAAGGGTCAGGGTTACATCTATGGATCTTATAAGAGAAGATGCCAAGGGCCACCTCTACAAACCAGCCTTCAAGAGAACCATGGCCAGTCTGTACCACTGCCCATCTATCCACTGATTGGCTAATAGACGTGCTGTCCCTCCTCTCACTGGACAAGAAAGGGCTCCTTTCCCCAAGAATCTTTCAAATGTTGAAACAATTCCAGCCATCTTCTTCCCTTCTGGTGGGCATAAAACTTATCTGAATGGTAAGAAACTGGAACCAATTAAGCGTCTTTAATTTGAGAACCTTCCTTTATCTTGGAGATATGAGACTTAGCAGCATCGTTTCTACACACTGTGGAAGACTGTGTCCTTTCCTAAATACTCATTTAAAGAGCCAAGACTCTGTAAATGAAAGTTCCAGTTTCATTTCTGGAATTAGAAGAGAATTCATATCAGACTAACACACACATTTGACTCAGAATTTGTCTGCTTCTCCTTCCATGGCTTAGATCTGCTGTTGCCTCTCTTCCTGGGCCTTCACTGTCCTTGCCTTACAGAATCATCTCATCCCACTTTGTAGAGCAATAGTAATGTCAAAAGATTTCTATTTGTTCAATCTATTCCTACTCTCCATTAAAGAGCAGATTGTATTGTTTGTAAGAACCTGGAACTTGGTTTCTTCACAGTTCCCCTGAGCATGGAGACCAAGTTCTCACCCTAGCAGTCATTCCATAGATACTGGTGACTGTCTGAGCTCTGTTTCTTTGCTCTGGTTTTCCACTGAATAAATATAAAAGGAATCGATGTCCAGAAACGTTGAAGAACAGATAGGAGAACATATTTGGGGCCAGGTCTGGCAGTTCACTCCTGTAATCCCAGCACTTTTGGAGGCCGAAGTAGGTGAGTCGCTGGATCCCAGGAGTTCGAGACCAGCCTGGGCAAGATGGCAAAACCCCATCTCCACAAAAATTAGCCCAGTGTGGTGGCTCACGCCTGTAGTCCTAGCTACTCGGGAGACTGAAGTTGGAGTATCATTTAAGCCCGAGAGGCAAAGGCTGCAGTGAGCTCAGATCATGCCACTCATGCACTCCAGCCTGGGTGACAGAGCGAGAGACTGTCTCAACAAAGAAAAAATAGAGAGAACATATCAGGACAAAAGCTCTGAAACATTGATATAAAAATCTGTATCTCTACCACTTCCTTATTTTGAATGTTTAATGTCAGACTGAGAACTTTAATTTTTTCCTCATATTTGTTTAATCGCAATTATTCAGGAATGACTCAGTTCATTGTGGTTTTCAGATTTTTAAAAGTTGGATGCATATGTTCTATGTATTCTAACCTCTGTTTAACAAGTAGCAAATCCTAAATGAAATAATGAACAGGGAAGAATATGGCCACTCCCCTAATTATACTTTCTGTGATCCCACTGAACATGCCTAAATATGAAGGGTCTAAAACCACACAGCCCCAGGAATGAACATTTTTCAGAAGGTAATTACTACCAGATATATTAGTGTTTGTGTGAAATGCCTTTTTTATTTCCTTTTCAAATTACCCAAATATCTTAAATTAATAGTATGAATAATGGAATGTAGAAATGAGCCTTTGAATTCACAAATGTCATAATCGAGTCCTTACAGGTTTCCTCATCTTCAAAATGAGAATAAAAATGATAACCATTCTGAAATGTTTCTTGCAATGAATAGCTAATTTGAATGCCATAACTGTAAAGTACCTGTGATACAAAGTCCAACAAAAAATACTCTAATACTTATTATGACTCTTCAGCATTTGCAGAAGTGAAGGATTTTCTTCTTGGATTTTTTTTTTTTTCGAGACAGAGTCTTGCTCTGTTACCCAGGCTGGAGTGTAGTGGCGCAACCTCAGCTCACTGCAACCTCCACCTCCCAGGTTCAAGTCATTCTGTGCCTCAGCATCCAGAGTAGCTGGTATGACAGGTGTGCACCACCACGTCCGGCTAATTTTCGTATTTTTTAGTAGAGATGGGGTTTCACCATGATGGCTATGCTGGTCTCGAACTCCTGACCTCAAGTGATCCACCCACCTTGGCCTCCCAAAGTGCTGAGATTACAGGCATGAACCACTGCACCTAGACCTGGATTCTTAATTAGGACAGTATTATTGAACTATTCAATCATGTGCTTACTGTTAACTGACCTACTGATGGGTCACACCAGGAGGTCCCAGATCTGCCCCCCATATGTGGTTGGCCTGGTTCCATCTCTACCACTGATAGTCAAAGAAGCATGTGATTCTAGCATAGGAAAACAAACAAATAAAAAACAGATGCCTCTACCTTTTAGGCCCCATTTCAATATAGAATATTAAATAGAAGAGCTGGAAAATAATACTACCGCTTTACTCAACAAGTTAAACCCTTAGTATCATGCACACATCCAGTCTGGATTATAAACCCTTAGTATAACGCACACATCCAGTCTGGATTATAAACCCTTAGTATAACGCACACATCCAGTCTGGATTATAAACCCTTAGCATCACGCACACATCCAGTCTGGATTATAAACCCTTAGCATCACGCACACATCCAGTCTGGATTATAAACCCTTAGCATCGCGCACACATCCAGTCTGGATTATAAACCCTTAGCATCACGCACACATCCAGTCTGGATTATAAACCCTTAGCATAACGCACACATCCAGTCTGGATTATAAACCCTTAGTATAACGCACACAACCAGTCTGGATTATAAACCCTTAGTATAACGCACACATCCAGTCTGGATTATAAGGAAAATATCTGAGGCTTTTTATTCTTTTACAAAATTCCATAATACATTTGGAGCATGTAGCATCACTGTGTAAGTATTTGGGAGAAAATGAAGAATGATGCAGATCTCAAATAAAGAACCTTCTCTCTTGCTCCTGCTTCCACCATGTGAGATGCCTGCTCCCCCTTCAATTTCTGCTGTGATTGTAACTTCCTGAGGACTCCTCAGAAGCCAAGAACATGCCTGTAAAGCCTGCAGAACCATGAGCCAATTAAACCTCTTTTCTTTATTAATTACCAAATCTTACGTGCTTTGTGAGCTATGGCAAGGTTTCTCTTCAAACAGCCTGCTCAACCTTTTATTCTTTAATTCCCAGTTGCCACAACCCTCTCTCTTTCTTCTCCTTTTCTTCTTTCAGACTGTACTACATGCCCAGGCATGTCACAGCACCAGTGGCCTTATCAGCACCAGCTCACATTCCTTTATTTGAGGAAAGACTAGCTCTCTAGTTCACTGGAGACGACACCTTCCTCCTCTCCCCTCTCTCCCATCACGACGTATCCACCTTATCTAAGAAAGTTTAAATGTTTAGCCAATTGGGTCTAGTTTAAATTGTGCGGTCCGACCCCAGCCAATGGGGAAAGGACACGGGGGCAGGAGTCGAATTGAAATAAAAACTTCTACTCTCCTTTGTTCTGTGTGCTCTCATGGCAACCAGCCATATGGGAGGCTCCCTTCTGCGCAGGAGTAAATCTGCTTTGCTGAGAAATCCTTTGTCTAAGTGCTCATTTTCCTTACAACTCTGAGCCTTATTTCTAACATATTTCTTTATAGCAATACAGGAACAGGCTAGTACAGAAAATTGGTACTGAGTAGTGGCGCACTGTTATAAAGACACCTGATGATACAGAAGCATCTTTGGAACTGGGTAACAGGCAGGGGTTGGAAGAGTTTGGAGGGTTCAGAAGAAGACAAGAAGAGAGACAGTTTGGAACTTTATAGAGACTGGTTAAATGGTTGTGATCAAAATGCTTATAGGGATATGGACAGTGAAGGACAGGCCACCAAGGTCTCTGATGGAAATAAGGAACTTACTGGGAGCAAAGGTCACATGTGTATGCCTTAGCAGAGATCTTGGCTGCATTCTGTTCATGCCCTAGGGATCTGTGGATGTTTGAACTTGAGAGTGATGACCTAGGGTATCTGGTGGAAGAAATTTCTCATTAGAAAGTGTTCAAGAAGTGTCAGAGGCATGGCTGCTCCTAAGAGCCTATGCTCAGATGCAGGAGCAAAGAAATGGCCTAAAGTTGGAAGTTATATTGAAAAGGGAAGCAGAACATAAAAGTATGGAAAATTTGCAGCCTGCCATGTGGCAGAGGAAGAAGGCATTTTCAGGGGAGGAATTCAAGCAGGCTGTGGAGTAATCACTTGCTAGAGAAATTTGCGTAACTAAAAGGGAGGCAAGTGCTAATACTAAAGATGATGGGGAAAGGCCCATGTTTCCGAGATCTCAGAGGCAGACCCTCCCATCACAGGCCCAGAGGTCTGAGAGAGAAGAATGGTTTTGTGAGCCCTGCACAGCCTCGGGACACTGCTCACCGCATTCCCGGCCGTTCCCACTCCAGCCTCAGCTCACAGGGCTCCACACACAGCTGGGGCCACTACTCTGGGGAGCATAAGCCATTATAAGCCTTGGCAGCTTCCACAAGGTGTTATGCCTGTAGGTAGGTGCACAGAGTGTAACAGTGGTGGGGCTTGGCAATTTCCACCTCAGTTTCAGAGGATGTATGAGAAAACCTGGGTGCCTGGGCAGAAGCCTGCTGCAGGGGCAGAGGTCCCACAGAGAACCTCAACCAAGGGCATGTAGAGGGGAAATATAGGGTTGGAGACCCTAAACAGAGTCTCTACTGGAGCACTGCCTAGTGGAACTGTGAGAAGGGCCCACTGTCCTCCAGAATCCATAATGGTAGATCCACAAGCAGCTTGTATCCTGCACCTGGAAAAGGCCCAGACACTCAATAATCTATGAGAGGCCCCACAGGGGCTGTACCCTGCAAAGCTGCTGTGGCAGAGCTGCTGAAGACCTTAGGAGCCCACCCCTTGCAGCAGTGAGCCCTGGATCTGGGACTTGGAGTCAAATAAGATTATTTTGAAGCTTTAAGGTTTAATGATTGCATTTTGAACTTGCATGGGACCTGTAGCCCCCTTCTTTCAACCAATTTCTCCCTTTGTGAATGGAAATGTTTACCCAATGCCTGCAGCACTATTGTGTCCTAGAAGCAAATAATTTGCTTTTTCATTTTACAGTCTCATAGGTGGAAGAGACTTGCCTTGTCTTCAATGACACTTTAGACTTTGGATTTTTGAGTTAAGACTGGAACAAGTTAAGACTTTGGGGAACAACTGGAAAGGCATGATTTTATTGTACAATTTGAGAAGGACACAAGATTTGGGGGCACAGGGGTGGAATGATATAGTTTGAATATATGTCTTCACCAAATCTTGTGTTGAATTGTAATCCCCAGTGTTGGAAGTGGGGCCTGATAGGAGGCATTCTGGTCATGGGGGTGGATCCCTCATGGCTTGGTTCTGTCCTCATGATAGTGAGTGAGCTCTCAGGAGACATGTCATTTTTGTTTTCGTTTTTGTTTTTAGTATGTGACACCTCCCATGACTTTCTTTTGCTCCTGTTACCACCTGCTTCCCCTTTGTCTTCTGCCATGATTTCAAGATTCCTGAGGCCTTCCCAGAAGCCAAGCAGATGCCAGCACCACATTTCCTATATGCCTGCAGAACTGTGAGCAAATTTAGCCTTTTTTTAAATAAAAAAGCAATAAGAAAAGTAAACTTCATTAATTAAAAGTGAAATTAATTCACAGGTTTCCGAGATTTTAAAAAAATGAAATTAATTACCAAGGGGAGCCTTAATTACTTTGGAAAATGAAGAAAATTATGAATAAAAATTAAAATTTCCCAAGTAGTTTATAAAACTTCACTTATTGAAATATTTAAAAATAAGACTTTTTCTAAGATTATCATTTTGCATTGTTTTGTTTATTTATTTTTTATTTCCAACTGTTGTTTTAAGTTCAGGGGTACATGTGCAGGATATGAAGCTTTGCGACATAGGTAAACATGTGCCATGGTGGTTTGTTACATGGATCATCACCTCACTTAGGTATTAAGCCCGTCCTCCACTAGCTATTCTTCGTGATCCTCTCCCTCCTCCTACATCCTGTCCTCTGACAGGCCTCAATGTGTGTTTTCCCCCATCATGGGTCCATGTGTTCTCATCATTTAGCTCCCACTTATAAGTAAGAACATGCAGTATCTGGTTTTCTGTTCCTGCATTAGTTTACCGAGGATAATGGCCTCCAGTTCTACCTTTGTCCCTGCAAAGGACATGATCTTGTTCCTTTTTATGGCTTCATAGCATCTATCTATACATAGAAAATGTATATGTACATTTTCTTTACCCAGTCTATCATTGATGGGCATTTAGGTTGATACCATGTCTTTGCTATTATGAATAGTGCTGTAATGAACATACACATGCATGTGTCTTTATAATAGAATGATTTCTATTCTTTTGGGTATATACCTAGTAATGGGATTGCTGGGCCAAATGGTATTTCTGCCTCTAGGTCTTCTGAGGAATCACCAACTGTTTCCACGATGGTTGAACTAATTTACACAACCACCAACAGTGTAAAAGCATTTCTTTTTTTCTCCACAATGCTGCCAGCATCTGTTTTTTGACTTTTTCATTATAGCCATCCTGACTGGTATAAGATGGTATCTCATTGTGGGGTTGATTTACATTTCTCTAATGATCAGAGATGTTGAGCTTTTTTTCATACATTTGTTGGCCACATGTATGTCTTCTTTTGAGAAGTGTCTGTGCGTGTCCTTTGCCCACTTTTTAATGGAGTTGTTTGTTTTCTTATAAATATGTTTAAGTTCCTTATAGATGCTGGATATTAGACCTTTGTCAGATGAACAGATTGCAAAAATTTTCTTCTATTCTGTAGGTTGTTTTGTTTACTCTGTTGATAAGTTTCTTTTGCTGTGTAGATACTCTTTAGTTTAATTAGATCCCATTTATCAATTTTTGCTTTTGTTGCAATTGCTTCTGGCATCTTTGTCATGAAATCTTTGCCCATGTCTATGTCCTGAATGGTATGTACTAGGTTTCATTCTAGGGTTTTTATCGTTTTGAGCTTTACATGTAAGTCTTTAATCCATCTTGAGCTGACTTTTGTATATAGTGTAAGGAAGTTGTCCAGTTCTGATTTTCTGTATATGGCTAACCCGTTCTCCCAGCACCACTTATGGAATAGAGAAACCTTTCCCCATTGCTTGTTTTTGTCAGGTTTGTTAAAGATCAGATGGTTGTAGGTGTGCAGTCCTATTTCTGAGTTCTCTATTCTGTTCCGTTGGTCTGTGTTCTTGTACAAGTACGATGCTGTTTTGGTTACTGCAGCCATTTGGGGTTATTTTGGATGGAGGCAATAATTGGCCTAAAAAGCCACAAGATTATTTCCATGTCTAAGAGTCAGTGTATTGTTTACTTTGTATGTATGAATAAAGTGGTATCAGTTCTCCCCACTACTTTACCATTCCATTTGGTAAATCTTTACCATTTTTAAACCTGAAAAAAAATCTCAGAATTAAGCTTAAGCAACTATACATAATCTAGAAACGACTGCCTTCATTTTTTTCATGGTCTTTTAAGACAATGATTACATCATTTTGCTTGAGAAAATTCACCCTGCAAGCCAAACCTGCTATTTATATTTAACACCCGGGGAAAACATAAGATTAGCCACAGCATGCCAATGGCTAAGAAGACAAAGCTGAAGGAGAAATGAAGGTATATAGTTCCTGCCATTCAGAAGTTCATTTCCACTGGGATTATAGAAAAAAAAAAATGAATGCAGTCAGTTCATGGGATGAGCTGGGTTCCTTAGGGTAAGAGGAAGTAGCACTTTACGTCCCTCCCTGCAATGGCCTCCTATCCCTGCTTTGTCAAAGCTCCCCTCTCCGTTGGAAATATCTTAGGTAGCTGCCACAGCTTCTCCAGCCACCTTGAGATGTTAACAAACAGCCTCATTTTCAGCTGTGGGGGTCTAGTTAATATCACAGCATATCTTCAATATCTCTCACTGCTTCTCCACCTTGATCTTCCTTTCTTGAAGTAGAAGCTTAAAGAGCTCACAGGAGTGAGCTCTTCAAGGGGAAGAACTATTAGTCTGGGTTCTTAATCCTGGTCCTGCACATTGAATTATTCCAACTAATGAGCACTAACTATTTTAGATTGTTCCCAAATGCTCAAACCCTACCCAGGGAGTGGGACAGTTCAGTTCTCATATCACACCATTTCTACTGCTTCAAAAGGGAAGTGATATCAAAGATGAAAAGAATGCGTATAAGTGAACATCAAGAATGCTAATTCAGAATTCCGAAGAATAAATAAGAATTTCAAAATAAATTATATTTTTCTCAGCACACGTTAAGATAAAGGCTAGAAAGGGTTCAAAGCAGCTCACACAATTGGCAATGAAACACTAGAAAAAATTGCAAATTATCAAGATTTCCATTTTTGAAGAAGTGTTTCTTTCCTTTGGTACTATCTTTTTTCAAAGCATCAACATGCTTCACAGAAATATCCAGAACTGCATTTCAAAAATAGTGTTTTCATTTTATAATGAGAAAACTAGGTACACAGGAGTTAGTTAACTTACCTAAGATGACAGAGCTAGTAGGTAACAAAGCAGAGATGTGAGTCTGTAAGGAATACTGCTGGAGCCTGTTAAATTATGTGCAGTACTGTCTCTTCTGACTACTAACCAAGCTAACAAAATGATAGAATATTTTAAGATGGCATATTAACAGGTGATTGGGTGTTGGTAATTATAATGGTATTTTTATCTAGAATGATACTAACCTACAAGAATGATTACAATGGTAAAAGCTTAAGATGTGCTAAAGCCATTTAGAATTAGAAAAAGGATTTATGGCCGGGTGCAGTGGCTCACATCTATAATCCCAGAACTTTGGGAGGCCGAGGCAGGTGGATCACCTGAAGTCAGAAGCTGGATACCAGCCTGGCCAACATGGCGAAACCTCGTCTCTACTAAAAATACAAAAATTACCCAGGCATGGTGGCGGGCACATGTAGTTCCAGCTACTCAGGGGCTGAGGCAGGAGAATTGCTTGAACCCAAGAGGCAGAGGTTGCAGTAAGCTGAGATTGCACCACTGCACTCCAGCCTGGGTGACAGAGCAAGACTCTATCTCAAAAAACATTTTTTTAAAGGATTTGTGGTGCTCCTTGCCCCCAGATATCACTAACAACATCTATACAACTAATATCATAGTGAGATTTACATTGTCTAATACTATTTCTCAAAAGAATATTTTCAACAATTTCAGTTATTTGGTTACTTGAGTAACCTTCCTCTTCAACTTCCAGTTGGTCAGTCAGTGATATCACATATGCAATTCATACTGAGCACATTGTGCTTAAGACATTCTACATCCAAAATATTTTTAGATTCCCAATGATTCAAGATCTTCAGTAATAACTCTATTTTTGAATACAGCACTTCTTAAAGTATGTTTCATGGAAAACTGGCCCCTTAAATTGCTTCATGAAAAGAGGATTCCATAGTCAAATAACTGAACAAAGAAAAGCTTTGCATTCTAAGTCCCATAACAGAAGTTCAGTACTTTTACCCAACCAAGTTTTCGCCAAGAGAAATGCTAATAAAGTCCCCTACTAGGGCCAGCAACCCAAGAGACCACCTCCTTGGAACTTCACAGAGAGCCACATCAAGAAGTTTCTGCTGTCACCTAAGGCCCACACCAAACGTTTACTCTCAACCTCTCCCTGCAGGATTCCCACAACCCTGAAATCTCCTAGAAGACCCATGCTTAACTCTTCTTTAGAGTTTGACTGCCACCTTTGCCTACACATCCCATAGGTCCTCACTCTACCCATCCCTTCCTTATCTCAAAATCCTAAGCAAGTAATTCACCCCCAAGAGCAGCAGTCAGACATAACTTTCTAATAGTAAAAATACCCCCAAAATTGCGGAGTGTCCAGGCCTAAAGGGGACCTAAGGACTTAAACACGGGTGTCTTCCCTCTTGCTGACTTCATGAATGCAGCAAGCACCACGCCTCTGAGAATGCCCAAAATACAGCCTCTAGCATCAGCCTCATTCTCTGGGACAGTTTCCCTTCTCCTGTGAAAGCAAGGGAGAAAAGCCCCTCTCTTGCTTGCAAACCCAACCCTTCCCTCTCTGCTTTAGGTTTCTGAATCTGCAAGTCTCTTGCTTGGTAATCCAGCTCATATTACTTGCTTTACTCCTTCCATTTTGTGACACATTCAGATTCTCCTCTCTAGATTACCCTCTCTCTGTCACCACCTCCACACATCCCTTAACTTCAGTTTTTACCTTGATTACATTTCTAACTACTCAGCCTGCCTGGGCACCACAGTACCTAGCCTGTCTGCTCCTTCAAGGAGATGGATCAGATGGCCCATTGGCAATTCATGGCAATGAAATTCCACTGCCAGCTGAACCTGCTCACCCATGCACCTTTTCATGTCCAACCTAGAGAGAAGGAAAACAAAGCCCCTCCCCAAACTTCAACTCTTTTTTTGTGAGTAGTCAGCTTTTCTTTGGGAAACAGTTCTAAAATATAAAAGCAATGCTGAGAAGATTTCTTGATACTATTTCTGTAATTGGCGTATAAGAAACATCCTCTAACAACTACCCAGAACAGAAATGGGGACCGGGTGTGGTGGGGCATGCCTGTAATCCCAACAGTTTGTGATGCGGAGGCAGGCAGATCACCTCAGGTCAGGAGTTTGAGACAAGCCTGGCCAATATGGTGAAATCCCATCTCTACTAAAAATACAAAAATTAGCTGGGTGTGGTAGTGTGTGCCTGTAATTCCAGCTACTCAGGAGCCTGAGACAGGAGAATCGCTTGAACCCAGGAGACAGAGGTTTCAGTGAGCCAAGATTGTGCCACTGCCCTCTAACCTGGGCAACAGAGCAAACTCCTTCTCAAAAACAAAACACACACACACACACACACACACACACACACACACACACACAAAACAGAGCTGGGATTGCCCCACCTTCTTTTATATATTGATTCCAAGTCAACACATCCAAAGTTGAATTCAGTGATGTCCCCACAAACATATCACTCCTCCCATGTTCTCTTACTAAATGGTGCTGCCTCCTTTCACATGGCGCAGAACAGACCCAAGAGTCCTTCTACAGTGTTCCATCTCTCTCATTCCCAGTAGACAATCACCATATTCCATTAATTCTACCCCTTACATCTCCCCCAAATCTACACCATCATGTCTTTACTAGATAACTGTACAAGCCTCCTGACCAAACCCTGCCTTCTATTTCCATCCCTGCTCCCACCTCACTTCACTGTAATTGTATAACTAAGGTGATCTTTCACCCTGATAATAAACACTAATGACTATGTCACTCCTCTGTTCATATGACTCCCATTGCTCCCTATTATCCTTAGAATAAATACCACACTCCTCAGCAGGATATACAGACATTGTGATTTGGGCTCTGCTTTTCTCTTCATCTTCATTTTTCCCCACTCCTCTCTTCTCACTGTACAACATATCCTGAGTGGGTCACTTTCTCACCTTCAGAATTCTGCACCTTGTTCTCACTTCCTAGAATATCCTTGCTTTACCATCTCTTTACCTGGCCAACACTGTTCATTATTCAGAATCTGATTGAGCACTCATTATTTCTTCCAAGAACCTCCTCTGAACCATCCCCATGCACCTTCAGACCAGGCTGAATGTCTTTTCCTGTATGTTCTTATTGCATCTTGCACTCAAAACTACTGGAAGACTATATTGCAATTGTCCATAAAGCCAGGAATTACCTATAATCCTAATCACCTCTAGGCTCTAATAGACTAAGGACAATTTCTTGCTCTCTGTTTCATCCCTGGCACCTGACAGAGTGTCTGCCTCCAATAAGTACTCAATAAATACAAACTGATCGATAAATGGATGTTGACATCTACTGCTTGCAATGATCATCTTGCCCGATCTCTCCTATGTAAGAGAAGTTAGACAGGATCACACTGTCATTTGCTCAAACTATCGCATCTTCCTGCAAGTAGACTAATACGTTTAATCCTAGGAAGCATCATCAGTGTTTTCTCTTCATGTCCATAAAAGACACGACTCTTGGAGATGAGTCTAAGTTCAGTGTAGAGACAGTGCCTGGACTAGATGTTCTGGAGAACATTATCACTTGCATAATCCTGATAGAAAGTTGAATGGACTACACTTCTGAATTATTCCCAGTTACTCATAAATCAGAAGAACAGACGGTATGATATTTTTTACTGCTCTACAATATGTGCAGCCTGGAGAAATTAAGGAAAGCACTGAGTCAAAATGCAACCTAGTTCTGCTGTGAAATGTTTTCACTAAACTGTCCAGTTTTATATGATAGGTTACTTAATGATACAACTCAGGAATATGTCTCCTAAATATGATGGGCTACTTCATGATAGAACTCAAAAATATGTCTCTTAAAATACTGCAGAATACAGCATTACTGCTAATTTTTGGCAGTCTCTGGGTGTAATACATCACCAACTCATTCCCTAGCTCTGAAAGGTTGAAGATCTGTAACTAAATCATGTAAGTGCTTATCAAGTAATTATGTTATTAAAATGACATACATCAATCAGTGCATACCTTGCCTTTGTCTTTGAATTCTTTGTCTTCTCCATTTTATTAGTCAAAACACTATTTTCAGCACTGTTCTCAGGAATTTAGAAAGCTATATTTAAATAGTGTTAATAGCTAGTGACATAAACCTGCACGAAGAAATCAGAGAAGTCTAAGGCTACACCTCCTCACACTTAGCAGGAAAAATAGACGATGGCAGACTGAACTGAACTTGAAATTCTAAGCCTTTGTTACAGAACCACAACCTTTATACTTTCTAAATCATTTTCCCCATCACTGTAACTTTTTACTCTAATTGTTCATAATGATGATTAAAATTTGTCAAGAACAGCCACAAGAGTACAAAATACATTTATGGAACCAAATAAAGGCTAATGTAATTTTTATCATTAATAGGAATTTTTGAAGGGAATTTTTATTCTTTCAAGTTTAATTCAGAAATATTTAAAATTCCAATTTTTGACTGAATTTGACTTTAAGTAGGTTGGAAGTTTGTTTAAAAGAACCAAAATGACTAGGAAAATTTTTTTCAAAAAGTAATTTATTTAGATTGTCCAACTGTGTTGACAACTTGCAAATAGCTTAAGGGGAATTTAGTGTGTTTGTGTGATGAGGGTTATACCACTGACTCAGAAGTCTGACCTTTAGGGAAAACGATCCTGCCCTAATTCAGAAAACCATTTATTGACCATTCCAACCAACTCAAACGTCAAGGCACTTTTAAAGACAGGTGTTGAAAATGCAAATAGCAAGTTATCTCTGACTGCCATAAAAAATGAACAAAGTGATGCACACTTTAGAAGATACTTTGTTAGTTTTTTTTTTTTTTTTTAAGAAGAACCCCATCTTGCTTCAATAGCATTTCAAAGATGATCTACCAGCCCATGGATAGAGTTATTTCCAGGAAAGATGAGGATCCCAGATGAAAGAACATCCAATTTGTTCGAGGGGAAGTCATTAGAACCTCTTTGGTAAGTACAATTTCAGTGTAGAGGATAGTAAGAAAGTAGTTGGAAGAAGGTCAAGAATAAAGTCAGAGGTGAGGAAGTGAATCAAATATCTGATGAGTTTGGAATAGATTGAAGGGAAGGTTTTTAGATGAAGAATGAAGAAACTTTAATAGATTTTTTAGGGGAGGATATTTAATAAGAATAAAAGAGAATTAAGGTTCAGAGATAAAGAATAATTTCAGGAGAAAGCTATGGAAAGAGAATATCATAGGAAGAAGCTTATTCAGGCTCCAGTTTTAAAAGAGAGAAAAATGGGAATCAGAAGGCAGAAATATGAGAAAGATAGAAAAGAATGTGGCACGAAGGAATAAAGAAAAACAGGGAGGAGAAGGACAGAGATAGACCATTCTGGAGAACGTGGACAGTAATGTCCTAAGAAACACCAGGGAAAACAAAGAATCAAAACTACAGTTCCAAGAGAGAGCTGGAGGAAGTTGTAAAAGGTCTTGGCATCATATAAAAAACAAAAAAATAGAATCGGGGTGTACTGTTGTACAATATTACAAGATTTACAAGAACAAAGAGTAAATAAAGATACATCTCCCCACAAAAGGCAAAGCAAGATGAAAACAGGAAGATGTGATAATGACAATCCAAAGATAGGAGTAAGTAAAGCAAACATATGAAGTCAAAAAAACAAGACAGTTTCAGCAAGAAAATTGGAATTCATTATGTTGTGGGCAGACGTGAGACATGAGGGAAATGGGGCAGCACACTCCGGCCAGAGAGAATCAAGGATTACGTTTCCTGAAACACAGTTGTTGACTTCAGTGTATCCTGGGTAAAATCATTTCAAAGCAATAAGGAATTTATGACTTGTAAGACTTCTTTCTGAAAGCTTAAAACAGCCTGAAACATAGGACATGGTTGGTCAATATTCCTGTGTGCTGCCCCCCATGATGATGTGTAATTTCATCTGGACTTTCCAGCAAACCCATCATATACATCCAGCACAAAGGAAGTTGACATGCAACTTCCTCCCTCACTGTCTTAAACATCTACTCACCTTTCAGACTTTCTTCTACCTGTTTCAGTTTTAAGGCTTCCTTCAAGGTTTTTAGAAATTGTGCACAATTTAACATCTGAATATAAAGTGATGGAGGAATGCCTTGGACTTTTTCTTAATACCTGCACAGCCCAACCTAGTTTTATAATAAGCTTTTGAGAGTCTGCCACTTCCCTTTATCATTTTCAGAAGATGTTGAAATCAACTTAAAAGACATTTTATCACAGTACTACGACTTCACAGGTGGAGTGGTGAAAAGAATATGATCTTTGCACAGACTAGTCTGAATTCATATCCCAGATCTGTGATGCTGGACAAGTTTTTTGTCCTCTCTGAGCCTCAGTTTCATCATCTATGAATTTGGGATAATATGCTAAAGTCATTTGTAATAACAGCTATAACTTATTTTTTAGAATACTTCAGTATTCAAAGTTTAATATTAATATTATTGATAATGTATATGAGGTCTCTTTTTATGTTAGTGTATTCATTTGATTTCTTTCTCTATTCTCATTAGAGTCTTCTAATAATTAACCACAATATCAATTATTTTGCCTCCATATGATATGACTTGAAAGTATTAGGAATCATTAAATATTTAACATATTTGTCTGCCTATTTTGATGGCACAGATTTTCAATCATCTGTTTAGTAATTTAATTTATATTTGTATAAAATGTAAAAATACATATGTATATAATATGTATCATATACATAATATATGTGATATTTAACTACTTTCTCACATATCATTAGTAGGTTAAAATGTTATTTAAACATTTTTACTATAAGTTTCAAATGAATTTGCATTCAGGAAAAAAACAAAAGCAAAGACTTCAGATTCTTTACTTCTAAAATAGGAACAATGCTCTCCTCAGCCATTTGTTTAAAGGTCAAATGAGTTTACATGTGCCAGGGCCAACTAAAGAAGCGCAGAGCAGATGACTAATGAACATCTCTTCTTCCCTTCTCCTTTCCTGTTCTCTACCTGTCCAAATACTATGCACCGTCCTCCAGCCCCCTTGCCCTAACCCATGCTGACAAGCATCTTCTCTTACTCACATGGCCATCTGCATCTTGAGTATCTTAGTCACTTAGGTTGTGCTGTCAGTTGTGTTGACCCAACCCTACTTCGACACTGGCCTCATGAGTTCTTCACCTCTCGTCTCCAGGGACACCCACTGCCATGACACCAGTCCATTCCTGATGTGGCTCTACCTTATATGTCAACAGAGCTTACACCTGTTCTGAATGTCTGCTGTAATCACAAACGTCTGTCCTTCTACTCATGACCCTTGACCTTCCAAGTCTGTTTTTTTGCTGTCATCATGAGCTCAAATTCCTGTAATCTTCCTGGTTTTGCTTTTAGTACATCAGCCTCCTTCTGTCTTCCTTTGCCTTCCTGCCAAGTCTGGGTCCCCTGAATGGTCATTCAGTGAAGCATTAGCCACACATACAGAATCTTGCAACCATGCATCTTCTGCCATTCCTCCCATGCCAAGTTCCAGACCACTGTGGTCCTTCCATGGTTTCTAGGCCTGTGCTGCCAAGTGTGGCAAACTCAGTAATTTTGAGACCTAGAGACTCTGCATTTTTCAAGGAACCATGTACAATCACTCTTCACTTACAGTTCTGTCTTTAAGCAATAGTCTTAGAGTAGATTTAAAAAATAACACAAGAGCCATTTTTCAATGCAGATTTCTGGGCCCTACCCTCAATTATTCTGATTGGATCCTTCTAGAGTGAAACCTGGGAACGTGTAATCTAATAAACACCTAAAGCAGGGCTGGGCAAACTGCTGCCTGTAGGCCAAATCTGGCTCACTGCCTGTTTTTGTACTGTCTTTGAGCTAGAAATGGTTTTACATTTTAAGTGCTTGGAAAAAAAATCAAAAGAATAATATTTCATGTAAACGTTCTAACATTAGTAATTTTTCAACATTAATGAAGTTTTATTGGAATACAGCCTCACTGATCAGTCTACCTATTACCTTGCAGCTGCTTTTATGCTACAGCAGCTAAGCTGAGTAGCTGCGATGCAGACTACAAAGTCTAAATACCTGTATTTACTGTCTGGCGCTTCACAGAAAGCGTGCTGATCCCTGATTTGAAAGACCTCGCTGCAGTACCAGAGAACTTATTTTGAGAAATCCCTGTAAAACAAAGTTCATAGAAAGTCCATGCTACCTCAGCTTGCCTTCTTTCTGTCTTAATGATGCCCAAACTCCCCGCATTTGCTGTTTGTCTCCTCCACTCTCCTCAGTCTCCCCTCTCTACCTGGACTTCCTCACTCTCAGCAAGTATCTCACCTTTTGCTTCACAAAGAACATACAACCTGTTCAGTAAGAGCTTCTTCAAATTATTTCCCTCGTTTCCTTTACTCCTGAGTGAAACCAAAATTATTCATAAAATCGGAAGGCCTAGTGGTATCTGTAGTCTCTGACAGATTTATGTTCAAATCCACACTCTGCAGTTACTTGGCTATGATTCTAAGCCAGGCCTCACCTCTGGTTTTATCAGGTTTAAAATGCGGCTGACAACACCCAGCTCAGAGTCGTTGTGGAGGGAGATGAAACAGCATGAGTCTGGCACAGAGTAGCCACTTGATCAATGCCTTCTTCGTCTCATCTGACTCCAAAATACTAAAGGTCATACTTACTGAAAACCTGTCATATGTCAGATACATTATATCCATGACCGCATTAAATTCAGACAGAAACACTGAGATGGAAGCTAAATCATACTGTCTCCCCAGCTTTGCTTCATTCATTTTCTACCTTTTCAAGTGTTACCTCCAATGATGTCATTCCTCTCCACAGACAGCTATTCATATGAATGTGCTCAGGTCTGCTCTCAACCTTGCCACAACCTCATACTAAGGTCTTCTGTCACCTTCTCCGCAACAACGAAAAAGAAATCCCACTCACGCCTTCACTCCTTGCAATCCAGTGTCTGTTGTTTTAATCAATCTACTAAAATGCCTGTCCCCATTTGAGAACAAATCGTTCTCGAGATTATCAGCAAGTGTTAGCTGCCACAATCAATGGCGTTTTCTTGGTCTTTGTTCTGCTTTAGAGCAGACAGTCTAACAACACTGAAGATGAAACAAGCATGAAAACAAAACCCTCCTTAACTGCCTTAACAACTAGCTCGGACGGTCCCCTTGGCGTCTCTGACCACTTCTTATCAGTCAGTTCCCCTGGTCTTTGATCTTCTTTCTCACCCCTTTCTCCTGTGCTTTATACTTTTCTCTTCCCTCCACTGTTTTACCTTCTAGGACCCTGGCAACTACCTAACTTAGTTGTATCTAGGCCTAACATTTCTTTAATTTTTTTTTATCATTCTTTTTCCAATCATGGACCAAATATCTATCCATGTCTCAAACTTAATCCAGGAGAAACCAAAGCTCCCTTAACATTAAGTATTTGTTCTGATTTCCCTATTTTGCCAAGTGATACCATCATTCACTGAGACTTAAAATCATAGGATCTTTTTTTATTTTATTCTTTCTTGCTTTGCCCTCAGCAGCTGCCATGTATTTCCCTTTAAAAGTATTTTTCCTCTTTCCCTGTTCTCAGTCCCTCACTTCCTCATCAATATTCAGTCATTAGAATTTTGCTCCCCATTTATTCAATGAAGAATCCCTCAATCCCTCACTTCTTAATCAATATTCAATCTATAACAGTTATAATTTTGCCCCCAATTTCTTGAATGAAACTGCTCCTGCTAACATCCTCCATGTTGTAAAGGCCAACAGACTCATTTCAAGTCTCCTTTTACTAAATTGCTTCAGTAATATTTGAAACTCTTTCTCCCTCTCTCTTCTGGAAAGACTACTCTTTTGGGTTCCTGTTCCCTCCATACACATGCCTCCTATGTAATCTCTTATCATTGGGTATTTCCTTCTCTTACAGAACTGAACACACACTTGGCTGGAGCTCCTTGAGATTAGAGTCCTGTGTCTGCCTTACACGTAGTAAGCACTAAGTAAATATCTGTTGAATTAATGAATGAATTAATTCTCTTTCATCCTGTCCTTACTATGACTACCATGATCGAGTCTCTGGTTTCTTCTCACCAAGTCTATTTTACAAGTTTCCTAGCCAGGTTCCTCACTTCTGTGTGCTCCAGACATCTCCAGGTATGGCTGTCAAGTTCATTTTCCTAATGCAGATCTCTGTATAATGTCCATTCCTTGTTCAAAAACTTTCAGATTGCTCATAGAATTAAACCAAGCCTACACATCTGTAATTCAAAGCCACTTCAGTAAAAATCCAATGTTTCCTACATGATGTTAAGACTATTGTATAACAACCCAACATCCAACATGATACCCAGGCCTTCCACATCCTTTGTACTTTCATTCCCCACCTCCTACTATTGGAATATTTTAAGGTCCACTTTATCCAAAATATCTTCCCTAATCCAACATGAATAAATAACCATCAATATTTTAATCCATATAGCACTGTTCATGCCACTTGGATGAACCCTATTATTTCCAGCCTATTATATCAGTGATTGGCCTTATTAAGTGACCTAGTTTGCAAACTCTGTGAGAGCCAGAACTACGCATTTCTCATCTCATATTTCAGTTCATAACGTGTTTTCAACAAACACTCAGTGAATTAGTAGTTGTTTTGTGAAATTTAAAACGCCCTGTTTTCCTGCTGCCTCAATGCCCACAGTCTATGAGCCCCCTGGCCAGGCAGCCAGGTGAGGAGCACAGTGTGATGAGGCTGGCCCCTGCCCCAAGTTCCGCTTGCTGCCTTCCCCTGATTTTGACCTAGTGACATTCAGATGCACCAATGAAATCCCCTCCTGCCTTTTGCTTGCATACTCCATGCTGACCCCCAATCAAGGCACTTGCTCTCTTGGTCTCTCTGATCCCTGCTTGCTTGGCTGAGCCGGCTCCCTTGGCACTCCTTCCTCCCTCCCTCCCTCCATCCTCCTGCCACACGACCCTGTCTCTCGAGGACCTCTGAATACAATAAACTTCATTCTCCTTCACCTCCCCTGTGTGCCCTCTCGCGGCCACACCTGACTGACCAACTCACGAAAGAACACAAAACAATAGTGACTTCGCTGTGTCGTATGTGTTGAAATACTTTCCTTTCAATTATTTCCCATCTTAAACACTCTGCCTTGATTCCTGTGTTCCACTTCAGCTTTGACCCTGTCCCTTTCTTCCCTTTCCTAGCACAGCTGCCTAAAAGGGCTGTCCATGGATGCAGTCTCCCCCCTCTGACCTCCCACTCTCTTCTCAGCCCGCTTCAAACTGGCCTGCATGTTGTTCCTCTACCCAGACTGCTTTTGCTGAAATCAATCACAGTCTCTTTGTGCCAAACGCAACAAAGGGCCTTTATTGGTCCCTGACTTGCTTGACATTTCTGTTGAAAGATGGTTCTAAATTTGTCTTGAGTCCAGAACTTATCTGAGCTCACATTTACATGCCCAGTTCTCTACATGTAAAGGGAAGACACCCTCATCTGGGTGTCATACAAAGCAGAGTGCTCCACAAATATCTACTGACTAAAGAGTACTCCCCAAGTCTCTTCTTCATCTGATCTAGACCAGTTTTTCTCACCTGATTTTAATCCATATCCTATTTTTAATAAACACGTAAAGTCTCATGCTCCCCCCAGCACCAACTACATTCTGAAAGAGGTGCCCACACTTTATCCAGAGGCTTCTGCAGGCTGAGAATGACTTACCCTCTGAATATTCCCATCAGGATTTGACCAAGATGATTCTGTGGGACATTAGTTTGTGATGTTCAAATCATTGAAACGATGGTATTTTTGCATTTTTCAAATATGAAATTATAGTATTATAGTAGATATGCTCACAGACCTTTTGAAACAACAAACAGAACCCTGGGGACCCTGACACGCTCTCCATAAGGGTCACCCTTGCCTTTTACCGCTTACCCTCCCAGCTGGCAATCCCACTGCTGGAAGCAGAAAGCAGCTCTAAAATTGTGTGACTTTATGTTATAAAGCCTTTAAAGATATTTGACCCTCTAGGTGTAGAGTGCGCACTAAATAAACACTTTGAGAAAATTAGAGAAAGGATTCAAAACACAAGTGAAGTGTTCTAAAATTTATCTTATGTCTGGAATTTTCCCCCTTCTGTCCTTCATTCTTTCCTCTACTCTCCCTTCTAAATTAAAAAAAAAAAAAAAACAGAAGTTTTTTTTTAATTTTAGAAGGGAGGGTAGCAGATTGAAGGACAGAAAGAGGAAAATTCCTTTTTAATTCTTTTTTTCTATTTTTATTTTTTTTGAGACAAGGTCTCACTCTGTCACTCAGACCGGAGTGCAGTGGTCTCGGCTCACTGCTGTCTCCGCATCCCAGGCTCAAATGATTCTCCTGCCTCAGCCTCCTG